>CM061532.1:96100814-96276720 GCA_030545055.2 Neoaliturus tenellus | reverse complement strand
CTCTTAGGCGAATTTTTGACCCCCAAAAGGCTTTTTTATTACTAATTTGATTTCAATGAAATTCTCAGGTTAGATTTTAAGTATTTTAAACTAGGTAATAAACTATAATCGAGCAATTATTTTCAAGTATTAAAAAAGCTTATTTTTCGGAATTTTTGACAGAACTTTAGTTGTTTAGGCTACATGATTTGACTAATGTAGTTGCTATGATCAGTTTATTTTCCCCCATCGCAGCTGAGTTGTCGCTGTATGCTGAAAACAACATAACCTTTACTTGTTTATATCTGCTCGCCGTTATGTTATGTTTTGAAATAAAATTTAATTGATATTTTGACAGACCTATTTGTTAAATTAAATAGATCAACACTGATGTTTACTTGTTGAAGTTATAAATTTTACCAAAAGATAGGCATGTTGATGTGGAATGAATTGCTGTCGTACGGAATTGTGCGATTAACTAATTTATGGGATACAACTAATATCTACTTGGGAGAAAGATTTAAATTGAACAACTAATTAGAATGTGTTGTGCCATTGTAGCCTATGTCTCAGGTAACAAAATATGCATTAATTGTTAAGTAAGCGTAATTCTACAATACTTACATTACTTGATTTTTATTAATTTGCAATCATAGATTTTAAATTGAATTGTTTTTTTCGCTCTACAATCTATTTACCTTTAATATTGTAAGCATAATTATTATTAAGTTACTTGCTTGTTTTGAGGTCTTAGCTAAAATCATTCTTTGTATGTATTTATTTGTAGGCTAGGCCTAGGATGTACGCCGGTTGACTTCGGACGGTTAGATGACGTTCCACTCTTCACATTCGAGGAGAAGGAAACCCCCGTTCTCTCCCTAAAGAGCAACAAGGCTCCTGACCCGGACGGGATTCCCAGCGAGGCTTTAAAAAAGTATTTTCAATTAATGCTGACTTGTTGTTGAGAATGTACAACGCCTGTTTGGTAGACAGGGGTGTTTCCGGCTCCCTATGGAAAACCGCAAGACTTGTACGGATCAGCAAGGGCAAAGGTGATCCCGAGCTGTCGTCGTCCCACAGGCCATTCTACACGTTGGACACGGCTGGGAAGCTGTTCGAGAAGCTGATCCGTTCCATCCTGACCTCTGCCGTGGACGCTGCCGGGGACTCATGCCCCTGTCATAATGGCTTCAGAAAGGGACGGTCAACGATTGACGCTATCACCGAAGTCCATGGAGAGCTGTGAAGAGAGCCGAGAGCCACAACTATTTCTCTCGCTGAGTAGAGCTTCTTGTTAAGCTTATGTCAAGAATGCCTTTAACTCGGCGAGGTGGTTCTATATGTTGGATGCGCTTCGCAACACCTTTCGCGTTCCTGCATATCTGTTGCGACTCATTGAGGATTATCTCCGCTCTCAAAGCCTTATTTACGACATAATAAGGGCTATTGTCAATTCAATAGTTCAATGGGGGGAGTCAACTGTAGTATTATCATAAAGTTATAAGTCACTCAGTTAAAACCCCCTACCCTATCTTCCCCCCCTTTATTTAACTTATCGCCCTATTGGTTGTATTAACTTGAGAATAAAATTAGTAATTACCAAATAATACTTGGTTTCCAATAACTGTATGAAGGTATATATAGGACCTGATGACATATAAATCTTATATACAACATGTTAATGATCCTTGGTGGTATGCTTGTATAATATAAGCTTTTTTATCCCTCATATAAACTAAAATTTAAGTTATAAAAGGGGATTTTGCTGTTGATACTATCGAATCTTAAGTCTAAATAACTAAATATAAAGCTATTAGTAGATTAATATGTCTATTATTTTATTAATAGCTTTTAAATTAACTTTCAAACCACTAATAGAGGTGGAATGTTAACTATAATCGTAATTAAACCTATATAATATAATAAGGTTGTACCGTCATTGTCTCCTATTTTATTATTGTAAAAATTAGGTAAACAATATTTCTAGTCCAATCCAATATAGTTAAACCTTTTTACCATCTTAATTAGAATTTTACTTGGATTGTCTGGTACAAAGTGGGCGTTAGGAATTTTACGTTAAAATAATAATAGTTGTGGAAATTGTGATACAAATTCTTGTTTATTGAATAAACTTAAAATCTATACATCCTGACATATAACATTTCTAAAGCTGCAAAATTAAATTACCTAGCATAGACTGAGGCGTGTGTGAAGTTAATGAATTACCCTTTTGTTAATAACAATTATTTTACTAATTTCCTTTGAAAATTTTATTGTATTTAGAAGGTTAGGATTAGAGGGTCGAAGAATTATCCTGAAGTTCCCTCTCCATCGTGAGCCCTATTAACAAAATAGCACAGTCCTCGCTGTAGAATTATATTTTTAAAAGTGCTTTAACATTAACATTTCTAACTCTCAATTTCCCCAGTTAAAATGATTTATTAATTCAGTACCAACGAATGCCATTTAACATTTTTTTACTCTACTTCCTTGTAAATTATAATAAACAAATAATTTTTAAAATATAAATGCTGACGTTTTGTTGTGCCTGAAATTCTACAATTATTCTACAAAAGTGGAGTTTGGTACCTTCGGGTGAAGGGAAGACTTCGTAGACCAGTGAAACGTGGGCGTCTCGAAGATGACCAGGACTCAACGACGGCGGCCTCACGAATGAAAATTGTCTCGTTACAGAAAGCAGTCCGAGGGTTTGCTTATCTGCTAATTTTGCTTATCTGCTAACCTGTCCCTACTGGTTTTTAAGCTATCTTGTTTCCTCATGATATTACTATCTGGCCATTCGTGGTATTACATAATTTTTTTTAATATAACTCTTTCCACAAAGGATTGGAAAATTTAATAAAAAAATCTACCTATGGTACATTATTCCCTCCCCACAAAATTTGACAATCATTTGTGTGTTCCTACTTTTTACCAATTTCCTAAATTTTCAAATTTTCAAATAATACTCTTAAATTACAAGATACAAGGTACATAATAGTCAATTCACATGTAAATAGTCTTTTCAAAACATCTTCTATCTTAAAACTTCTTGAATCGTAGAAATGTTCGTTTCACAAGAACAAACTGAACGTGGTACGAGCAGTAGACAGCGCCCGCACGCGCAGTCCTGACATACAAGGTCAAATATTAAGTATAACCCGAAACTGACAAACATAAGGTAAGCAAATTATTTCTATTATTTCATGAGATGAGTCACCGGTTGAATTAGTCATTCCGGTATCTTGGGATGACTCATGCTAGAGATAAAACATATGACTCACTACTAGGTCTGAATCATGCAAGTAGTGGGTTATGTTATATATTATTTTATTAACCTACTTATCTTATAGTACATCTCGTAATAAAAAAATAAAAAATATCAAATTTCATATTTAACCCAAAAATTTTTTTTTACACCCCCTTTAACTGTAAGTAGAAGCCACTGCCCTGTGGTAGTCTGTGACGTCACAGTTCAGGACAGGTCAGCGGCTTCTACCAACTAGGGGGGGATTGTTCCCCTAGCTTTTTCGAAATTTTGGAATTCGATTATCTAACTGGTTATCGATTATAGATTGTAAATTTGATAAGGAATGAGTGATTATAGACTATTTTTAGCTAACTAGAGTTTTTAAATAAGTTTATTTTTGGTGCTAATATTTAAGTAAAAAAAAAAAAAAAAATTAAAAATTTATTAACAAATTTATTTTCCCAATTTTCACATAATTTCTAAATCAATATCATCAATAACAGATCTTCTATCTTATTTCTACACATTAATGTTGTCGGACGTATGTACTCTGAGAATGGGGGCTTGAGGCTCAAGTCAACCTGAGGTATCGACCTCAGACTCCCGGGCCCGCTAGTAAAAATAAAATGATGTAGAAAAATTATTATATATGAGTTTTATGTTGCGTTATGCATATCATTTTGTTCGATAATTACTACTCAAAGTTATGAGTAACTTAGTTTCCCGATTTTGGCTATTATAAGAAATTGGCGGCAGTTTTACTAGATTTGGTTCTCGTATGTTTAGTTACAATTTCATTTAATGACCCCCTCAGGCCTCATCTCTATTCACGTGAGACTATTCACGTCAGGTGTCTACACCTCAGACTCTGAGCTGTATCGACTTGAGGTATTTACTTCAAATTATTTCATTGTCGACAGCATCAGTCTCATTTTGGGTGTGATTGAAGAGGCCGCTACTAGATCGCAGCACCGTCGACGCTTGCTAGCGCTGGTCGCGGAGACTATGTCAACTTCCGTGGCGGCCTACAAAGAATGCTTATTCTGCATTTCATTGTTTAATAAATACTGCGGTAGGTCATGTACGAAATAAAGTCGAGATGTGTTAATAATTTTATCAATATCTCTAAAAGTCTAGGTACATGACGCCAAAAGCTACATTACAATTAATTATACCTTCCTAGTATCTCATAGTTATGCTTATTTACTATAAAAATATTACTAAAATCATTATCATAATGTTTTATTCTCATAGTATGCATTATTATATGCCAAAATTAATTTATGTAATGGGTTTAACATACCTATAAGTAGCTCAAGTGGAACTAAAATCTTGCGTAATGTCCAGCCAACATTACCATATTCTCAATAAAAACGAAATATATACCGATATTTAACAGAAAAACCTCAACTATTACTATCACATCGATAACTGTAAGGTATGCTTGACCAGTAATACGGAATTCCACTTATTTTACACATGAAATTAGCGATATTTCATACAAAAATGCATCATTTGTCATAGTGTTATTAAATTCCTTCAATTTTATAAGTGAAATAACTTTTATGTTAATTGATCATCGTGATAGAAACCGATATCGCCATACAGGGATGTTAATGGTAAATCGGATCGTGTTTACTTTATTGGAATTGGTGGATTATTAAACTTTTTACAGATAAAACATATATAGATGTCCATGGAATATTCATGACTCCAGCTACGAATGACATTTTGTTTCCTTATTTATTTCATTACTAAAGGTTATTAAGGTTTAAAAATGTGATATTTCCATTCCCCACATATTGGTTAAGTAAATTGTAATCAATGTGGTATATGTCTCATAATTTAACTACACATTTACAGAAAATGTAATCTGAACATGTATTTAATGTGTTATAACCATATATTTCTCGTATGTTGGATGACTAAGATTTCTTATTTCGTAGACAATCAATTGACTTTATCACCTTAACTAGACTTAATTTAGCAGTTTATATCTCTCCAATAATGGCAAATGTGGTATGTTTACGGTATGCAAATAACGTAATAGTATTAACCACCAATAAAATAATATAAAACACATTCTTCAACCTTTGAGTTAGAAATGGGTAATTATCATGAAGATCGATGTATAGACTCTAATAATGTAAGTATTATTACTGAATTACATGTATTATGTACTATCAATACTATTGTAAGTTGATACTAGACACCAATAGGTGCTTTAAACCTGTCTGTGCATAATTTTATGACTTACCACAATCATAGAAATGGCCAATAAACCTTAAAATCTTAATTTATCAATTTTTAAAATTTCCAAAAAGCTAGGTGAACAATCCCCCCCTTAGTTGGTAGAAGCCGCTGACCTGTCCTGAACTGTGACGTCACAGACTACCCACAGGGCAGCGGCTTCTACTTACAGTTAAAAGGGGTGTTCTCTTAGCTTTCCCAAAAAAAAAAATAATAAAAATCTTGAAAATCGAATAATATTTATTCATCTTTTTTATAGTATGTGATATGTATATCACTTGTAATCTGTATCTATGATGGTGTATGTAACGTTTAAGTGACATATATATCTTACCTTCAACAAATAAATGTTAACATATGATAGTCGCCGCCATAATTTGTCGGAATTTTCAACATTTTAACTTATTATATGAGGAATTTTATCATTATTTATTACTTTTATTCTTGTAAACCATCCATACTTACTTCTAGTTCATTTTAGGATCGCATTTATGCACTTAAAGATATCACAATACTTACACTTTTGAGTCTCATACCTATTATCCTCGGCTATAATACTTTCCGACACGTATTTTCACTTTTAAAAAGTGTGTATGTGGCCATGGAGTTGTAATCTAGTATTTTTTCTAAACTATTAATGGTATAGGATTAGAAACATATCACTTTTCAAGTCTATAATGCATATAAATGTTAAAAATCAGTAAAATATGAGATTCCTAGAGCGATTTCTGGCGTATTTTAGAGAAATATGTTCTAGGTTGTAATGTCAAAAATAACTGAGTAAAACCTATCAAAATATACTCATACAGTTGCATATAGATACCTAGAAGGTGTTTACATGTGATACTTGAAGATTGCATCATACTTGATATATTTAAGGACATTACCGGAAATACTGATACCGCGAGACAATTAATGTTAATTATTCTGGTTTTCTTTATGAATTTACTGTTTTAACTTGACATACTCATTACACCTTGACAATTTAAATGTAGAATCGTTGGACTTGTTGTATATAATGGGTAAAATGTTAATAATCAATGCGAATTTTAGAAAATGGAAATATCAACCAAAATTCACCATTTTCTCGACATTTTTGGTCGATTTACTAACAAATTCATTGAATACTCAACTCTTTTCTTACATTCTTAATAATTTAGATATAATTGAATAAGTTTTCAATATAAAACCTGACACCTTCTCCTATGTATAGAATTTAGAAACATTTACAAATATCCTATCCAGTTTAGCAACCATCTCACTAATGATGCCATGTCGACACCGAATCACTTTAAGAATACTTGTTAATTCCTACCTTAAGGTTCTATTAAATATGTAAATAACTTTAGCATTATGATAAACTTTTAAATAAATCAGTTATAATCCTCTCACCACTTACCCCCCCCCCCCCCCCCCCCTTACATTAATTTATCGCCATGTAGGTGATATTAAATTAAGAAAATGATTAGCATTTACCGAGTAATAGCTAGTTTCCAGTGTTATGAAGGTTATGTATAGGGTGTAATGACATGTCAATCTTATTTTAAAATTCTAATAATCCTTACTGGTATGTCCATGTCATATGAGGATTCTCAAACCTTAATTGAAACTAAAAATATTATATATAAGATGTACTTTTCCTGTTTAAATCACCGGAAAATAAGTTGAAAAGACTATATATGGAGTTATTTTTCGATTATTAGTTTATTATGCCATTTACAAATTGAAATCTAACTCTATAATCAATAATGGAGCTCAAATATTAAGTACAATCTCACTCCAACATAAAACTCCTTGCATAATCTTACATACATCAATATAATACAGGCAGATTCTTTCTATTATTTCTCCCGATGATTCACCGGTTGAATTAGTCATTCCGGTATCTTGGGATGACTCATGCTAGAGATAAAACATATGACTCACTACTAGGTCTGAATCATGCAAGTAGTGGGTTATGTTATATATTATTTTATTGACCTACTTATCTTATAGTACATCTCGTAATAAAAAAATAAAAAAATATCAAATTTCATATTTAACCCAAATTTTTATTTTTTTTTTGGGAAAGCTAAGAGAACACCCCTTTTAACTGTAAGTAGAAGCCGCTGCCCTGTGGTAGTCTGTGACGTCACAGTTCAGGACAGGTCAGCGGCTTCTACCAACTAAGGGGGGATTGTTCCCCTAGCTTTTTCGAAATTTTGGAAAATTGATTATCTAACTGATTATCGATTATAGATTGTAAATTTGATAAGGAATGAGTGATTATAGACTATTTTTAGCTAACTTGAGTTTTTAAACGAATGTATTTTTTTATAATATTTATGTAGAAAAGAAAAAAATTATATACATTTATTTTTCTGATTTTAATATGATTTTTAAATCAATAACATCTTGCATTGAACACCTAATGAAATAGATGTAACATTAACATAACAGTCCTTAAGTATCTAGTTTAGCCCGATAATTAAAGGAAATCTAAAATATATAGTTATTATCGGAGAATGATAAAATATTTTATTAATTGATTTTAACCGATTTTTGCCGGTGTTTTTAGCGTTCTATCCTCATCACTATCATGTCTAACCCTAAACTCATCTATTATATTATTAGAATAAATAATAAAAATATTTCGGCATTTATTGTATGTGAGTCCCTCCCTACACTGCATGCAAGGCGCGCCGCGGCAGGTCGCAGTTACGTCATCCACCACTCCACAATGACATTCGATTGTTAAACTATCAATAATTTAACAACTATTGGGCCGATTCAAATGGGATTTGCATGATAGTTATCTCCATATTACAAGCTATCTGATGGTATACAGTATGTTCCTTAGCTCCAAATAGTAAAGTCGTCAGGTCGAATTAAATGTGGAAATTCCACCGATTTGGAGCACTGTCGGTGTCGACAGCGCTCGTCGCGGAGGCTATTATGTCACCTTCCGCCATGGCGGCCTACAAAGATTGCTTATTCTGCATTCCATTGTTGAATAAATACTGCGGTAGGTCATGTACGAAATAAAGTCGAGATATGTTAAATGTTTTAAAAATGATCCTAAATCTAGGGTGTTTGCCAGCTGAAAGATACTGTAAATTAGCATCTACCAAATAACTCCCTGTTTAAAAAAAAATTTTATTTCAAAAGTATTATCATATTTCTTACAATAGCATTAGAATTACATAGACAACTCTGACATAATACCAGATTTCTTTATTTAATGGTTGTAAAACACATATAGCTCATTTAAATAATCATAGCAGAACGCCTATTGTTAAATGCTAAGATTAGCGATTTTTATTGTGTAAACCATGACTTTTATAGTTTTTAACTATATATCTTAGCTATTAACAATCCTCATACAGTCTATAAGAATTTAACATCAGGTATAACTAGTTACAATTGGTTAATATAAAGAAATAGTAGAGTTGTTAATGCAGAATACATTATTTATCAGCGATTTACGAAAGAATCTCACTTTAAAAGTGCAATAATTTTGTTATTATAAAGAAGTTACATTACAAACCTATGTCGGTGTACAGGGTATTTTATGGAGAATCAGATTGCATTTATCCTAATTATATTGGTCCATTACCGATTTTTAAAAAAATACAAAATGTATACATAGACATGGAATATTCTTGACTTCCACTAAAAAAGTCATTTGTTTGCTTATTTATTTCAAAACTAAAAGTTAATAAGGTTTAAAAAGTAGATACTCCCATTCTATATATCTTAGGTAACAGGAATAGATATGTTTGAAAGACTCTTTACCTCAAGTTATTAAATAAATCAACAAACAAGTATGACGTTTCTTTTCCAGGAGGATGCCCCGGACGAACTGTAATAAACAATCCCAGTTGCCCTCATCCTCCAAGATCTTTTGGCAGACCGAGTCCACAGAAAATGCACCAAATATATATTCCGGTCTAGCGGCGCCAGGGAAGAAATCGTAAGTCTTGCCATATGCATTTAATCGTTACAAATGGATCTATTCTATTGATATTTGCTTTTAAAGGATTAAATTTGTTAACATTCATCCGAACACTTATTTATGATCCAGCCTGAACATGTATGTAATGCACTATAAGCATATTAAGCACATCAGTTCGATTATAAAGATGTTTGAGTTTATAGATAATCAATTGCTGATTCTTACTACAACTAGACGTAATTTAGTAATTTATATTATTCACATAACCACCAATATATTATTTTTACAGCATATAAATGACCTATCAGTATTAATTACTAGTAAAATATATGAGTCCGGGACGGAACATGGACGATGGAAGTCACTTCTGGTGCCGCGCAAGATTCAATACTCGGCCAGGATCTCTGGAATGTTGCCTATGACAGCCTCCTGAGGTCGGAGATGCCTGAGAAAACCACTTTGGTTGGGTACGCCGATGATGTCACAGCTCTCATTGTCGCACGCAACGTTGAGCTGGCCCAACTAAAGTTGAACCGAGTCATGCGTGTGGTCAACACATGGATGTCCGATCACGGTCTCTCGCTTGCTCTCCGTAAGACGCAGATTGTGATCCTTACGAAGAAGAGGATAGACACCGTCATTCTGTTTCGAGTGAGGAGGGAGGTGGTCCAATCAATTCGTGCTGCTAAGTACTTTGGGATTATGGTGGACACCAAGTTAAGCTGGAGGGATCAGATATTCCGTACGGCGGACAAGGCCGCTAAGGTAGTCACTTACCTTAGTAGGCTAAAGAAAGAATAGTACAGGTTGCGACTCGCCCGGGTTCAATGTCGAGCGGCGCTCGGGGTGTGTTCTGCCTACCGGACAGTGTCCGAGCTTGCCGTCCTGGTGGTCTCCGGAGTATCCCTGTCAAGCTCTTGGCAGGAGAGAGGAAGGCAATTTATCAGAGACAAGGCGAGATTGGCAAGGACCCGGCAAGAACACCAGAGCGCCCCCGAACCTTCCAGCAGTGGCAACACAGCTGAGAGCACGACACCCGAGGACGATGGACTGCGCGACTTATCAAGCACGTCCAACCATGGGTGGAACGGCGGCCAATTCTTGACAATTCACTGCTATTTTCCGTCGTACCTGAACCGGATGTTTAAGACTGGTTCACCGGACTGCATTTATTGCCCGGGCGTTCCCGACGATGCGGAACACACCTTCTTCCGCTGCCCCCGTTGGGAAGGGCCCCGCCTGGAGGCCACACAAATTTTTGGTGCATTTTCTGTGGACTCGGTCTGCCAAAAGATCTTGGAGGATGAGGGCAACTGGGATTGTTTATTACAGTTCGTCCGGGGCATCCTCCTGGAAAAGAAACCCGATCTGGACCGCGAAGTGGCCCAGATCCCTTGATCGAGTGGCTAGATAAGGAGCGAGCCCCACCGGCGTTAGCCAAATTTAGGCCTAGCCTGACGTAATGTGATAAACAATTCCAGGTTAGAATCCTCTAGAGTAGAGGAGGTTTTTTAGTGGGTAAGCCCGTTTTTTAGGGGAGCCCTACACTACAGGCTTGCCACCTGTGTGCGTAATGCATTTTTCTCACCTCTCCCTAAAAAAAAAATCATAAAAAAGCGTCACCTAATAACGTAAAAAGTGAGTAAAAATTCTCGTACGGGACGGACATCGGAGCGTATTCCTAGTTAAATGGTTATCTTAACTCAAAATATATCTTCTAAATAACCAGCTGAGTTTATGATAAAAAATATTCATTGGAACATCTGCTTAATCACACGTGTAGATCTAATTATCTTTTTCTTATTAGCTTAACATTGGAATGTTAAGGTCCAATGGGGCGAAGCTCAGGCAACTTTTGATGATTCTGGTATTTTTCCATGCATCGTTGGCTCTTAAGCTTTAAAATGAGCCATAATACGTTGCCCTATCTTTCTTCTAACTCGAGATATTTCGTGCGGACCTATTAGCTTGCGGAATTATATATATAGATAACAGAATTTTTTAAATAGCCAAATCTACTCAATTTTCAAATATCTTTATTTTTATAAAGGTTGGGTAAAAACAATAAAACTTTATGCATGCAATGTGTTGTAAATTTTCTCTACCTTGTTTTGGTAAATGAAATATATTTAGAGAAAAAAGTTTGGTTTCGGAGTTATAATCAAAATACTAAAAAAGTGCTAAAATTTCATTGTATTGCTCATATCTCGAGAAACACACGGAATATCTTGAGTCAAACTTCAAATTCGGGTTCAGCATCCCAAAAAACATGCAAAACAGAAGAGAAACTCCATATTTTTAATGTGAAAGTATCAATTGTCTTGACTATAAAAAATCACAGAATTTTAAATTTCAACACCACTTTGAAATTGATTTTTTATTACTTTACCACGGTCAGATTTTGTCGGATTTTGGATATGTTATAAAGCGACATTTTTTGGGTTAAATACCACTTCAATCACTTATGAAGCAATTTTGCTTAGGTTTAATGATAGTTTTTTGTGATTTTTGTGTCTGATTTTTCTTTTTTTTTTGACTGGACTATATAGTTTTTGTAAAATAAAAAAAACGCAATGATTCTTAAATATTTTTATTGTATAACTAAATACTGTCAATAAGCACTAATAAGTAACATAACTGTTAATACTTTCACTTTCATATTTACAAAAGAATAGTACAAAGATACAGAAAAATACAAAGTTTACACACAGCTAAATATATATCACAATGAACAATGTACAAATTATCCACAAATAATACAAATATATTACATTTAAAAATAGGTTACATAAGTTATATTGCGATGGAGAAAAGCTATCAGATGTCGAGTAAGTTTCATATAAAATACACAAGGACACATATTTAGTACACATTAAGGACATGTTTTACAGTTGAATTTTTAATTCTCGTATTTGATAAGTTAGTGGTTTGTACTAATTTATTTTGCACACTTTGTAAATCGGAGTAATAACTGACGGGATTACATAGATATGACGTTTGCTGAAGTCACTCGATACCATGCAGTAGAATTGTCTATTCCTGACCATTTTAAAGTTCACAATCTCCTCAGAATTTGAACCAAACTCAACTTAAACTTGGGTGGAGGGATCATGGGGTCTCGGCTTAACACCGACCTTACAGAATTAAATTATAAATTAATTTTTAAGACAAACATAATTTGATGGACGAAAATGCGTAATTATAACACTTCTAAAACATTTTTGAATGTATACTTTCTTATAATTTTCAGAATACGGTAATTAAAAAAATAGAAACAGTTGAATTTTACTCGTATCTAAATTTTCTTATTTAACTTCTCAGTATCAGTGTTATTTTCTGTGGATTCATAAAAAAAGGATGTCTTAGAACTTTAATCCTCATAATCTTCAGTATGGTAAAAACAGTGAATGAATGAATGAAAAGTTTATTTCGAAAAAGAAAATTCCAAAAACAATACAAAGAGTCTAAAAAATTCTAATGAAATCAATTTCCCAGATGGACATATATGCCTGTGGCTTGGGGGACGAATTGTTTAAACGAGTGCCGATTAAAAAACTGTCAAAAATCGTTGTAATGTAAAAGATATGGGTTTCACTCAAAAAGCTGAATTTCAGCTCGAATTCCAAGGGACTACAATTTCTCTTCTCAGTAACATATAGTTTGACCAGTGGTGTAGCGGAAATTTTTTAATTTGGGAACACTATACAAAAAACACAGTATAGTGTGCCATTGTTCCAGTGTGGGAACACATATTTATCAAATTCCCTGAACAGAGCAAGGGAATTCCCCCCTTCTCCCCCCCAACTAAATCACTGAGTTTGACTTATGAAAATTTAGCCTTAAGAGGGTAACTTTTGTTATTTTAAAATTAGAGGTAATGAACAGAATAAAATTGTAATAGTGGACAAACACTAAAGCGGATGTCACCGATTTGTTGCAACCTGTTGACTTACAGAGGATCCGTAGAGAAAACCTTTAGATAAAGAGGAGAAATTTGAGTGGAAGTAAAGGGCAAACTCTAAGTTGACTTATCCATTGAACTATCTTAACTTTGTATCCCTTTGACTTATAGTGAACAAATATAACTGTAAAATTATTCTTAGTCTTGCACAGTATAGATTTATTTGACGTATGCAGGTTTTTTCAAGGAACTAAAAACTTTTAAATACTGAGGATTATGAGTTATTGAGGCTCAAGTTAGCAAGTATTAACATATGTATGAACATATGTATGAACAATATTTTGAGATGTACTACCGTACACAAGCCGAGGTATGTCAGGAACTTTTATAATGCTTCAGGGTGTCTACAGCCCGGGAAATTTGAGAAAGTCATGAAAAAGTCAGGAATTTTGTGAGGTCAGCAAAACTAGGAAAAATGTGGCGAATTTAGGTTTTTGGTCAGGGAAAATTCTTTTATAACAGAAATACACAAATTTTATGGTTTTTACAAACTTTAACAATTATTTTACAAGATATTCCAAATTACGAATTGTGAGGCTGATTTTTTTTGGAAATTTTCAGAAAAAGTAGTCTGGAAAAGTTAAGAATTTCACTTGTGACATTTGATAAACACCCTGTAGTTTTTTAACAGTAAATCCAGCAACGCATATCCCGTCAGTCATCACAAGAGTGGCGGCAGGCGCATCTCTACGCGGACGGTGACGGCGGCGCAGTGCATCGTCAGCAGAGGGTGCAGGCACGCCGCTAGGTGCGCAGCTGCATGCCGTTGATCATGATGTTGGCCAGGGCGTTGCGTCGTCTGCGCCAGGCGCCGAGGCCCTGCGCGTGGTACTGCAGCTGCCGGAACCATCGCTTGGTCTGGTCTCCATCCTCAGCCTGCCGACAAGGGGCGAATTAGTCACAAGTGTGGGTGAGGTGAGAGAGGAAGCAATATGGGTGAAAAAGTGCAAGTCACTGTATTCGTTCATTCATTATTGGGGATTAGGGACCTAATCCCTAGGGGTATCAGGCAGAGGGGCTTTTTGCGCTCTCTGTTTGCGTTTCAGAGTTCACCCCATTCAGGAACCTGATAAACTTCTGCAACCTGCACACAAGCTCCTATTGAGGAAGAAAAGAGGCCAGGAGTTCCCATTTTCGGTCCAAAGATTTTGACATTGGAGTTGATAAGCAGCTTTCCTTGCCTTGGTTTTAAAGAATAGATGAATCGGCAATAAGTTGAGGAGACAGTCTAGAGAAGCCTCTGGACGGATAATCAGAGCTCCTGTGATTTCTTCACCCCAGCCAGTATCCTTACCGCTGACTCAGCCCATCATACAAGTTAAGGAAATGGAAGGTCTAACCACAGTGACATAAAGCTAGTGCATAATAAGTTTAAGTTTTTTAGGAAACTATTGCGGACATTTTCTATCACTGATTAGTAAATTACAAATTCACGACGTTTCGGGGTCTGGAATCTGATCCTGTCTTCAGTTGGAAGAAGTACCTAGAACCTAGTTGTTCTGATCCCGTCTTCAGGTGGAAGAAGTACCTAGAACCTAGTTGTTCTAGGTACTTCTTCCACCTGAAGACGGGATCAGATTCCGGACCCCGAAATGTCGTGAATTTGTAATTTACTAATCAGTGATGGAATATGTCTGCTATAATTTACTAAAAAACTAGTGCATAAGCCGTGGCTTCACTCCCATGTTTTTCCCACCAATTCGCTGCATGTGATGAGCACGCCACTTACGTGGTCTATTACCTTTTGGAGTTGTGGTACCCAATGAAGCGTCCAGTCCAGTATAACTCCCAGAGTTCCCAGGACGACTTTAAAACTGGTTTATAACTAGTTGCGAAGTTGACATTGGGTACAGCAAACGAAGTTGTCATAACACTGTGGTAAGTCTTTTGGCTGTCCACTATGACAATTTCCCTTCCTTCAAACCCCATTCATGTTCAAGACAGCGGGGGGTTAATGCGAACTGCATGGTTAATCCCTAGCTGGAACATATGTAGACAGCAGGGGGTAAGTAGAAATGCTATGGGCATGGAAACCCCTAGCTGGAACATATGTTCAAGACAGCAGGGGGAGAGGAGTGCGACGGGCATAGAAACCCCTAGCTGGAACATGAGTGGACAGTCTGTCCCGTGCCTCACCCTTTCTCTTCCTTCAATATCCCATCCTTCCGGGGGCCTGCGCAATATGCCCATTTTGAGGCAGACGTGCTCAACGGTTCGGCCGGGGTCTCCTTATCCACGAATAACAACAACAACTCCCAGAGACTTCACCTGGTTCTGCAATCATATATTTAAGCCTTGCAGTGTTAAGGCCAAGATCCCTCATGGGTTCCTCCTCCTAGTGAAAGGAACCACCACAATCTTGGAAGGATTGATCGAGAAACCTACCTCTGTGCACCAGCGCCCAACAGACCTCAAATTCCTAACTGTGTAATATAAATTGCCTGACACCAGAACCACAATTTTATAGGCGTAACCCTATGCGAACACGCCACCTTCATGACATGGGAGTTCTGATGACACATGGTTCCAGAGATTTACTTCACTCTATATTCAATACATTTCTGAAGACACTGACACACTGGATCAAGTATAGCCATTTGCCATTGGGCTAATGATGCTAACAGATCTTCTAGGTAATAAGAAAATCCAGGTTTAGACTGCTCCCTAATGAAAAGTTACTAAATTTCTCTGAAATGGGTAACAAAACAGTGTGTTAACCTAGATGTGAGTTTCATTGTAATAATTATATCACCTCAATGTAGGTATTTCAAATGAACTGTGAATTTTGTGAATGAAAATTACCTTTTGGCCAAACAAGAGTGTAATCTTGTGAAAAATTTGTGCTCCTTTTTTTGGCGATAACATATTTTTATTTCCTCACGTTTTATATTTAAAAACAATTAAAAGGTTGGTTATTAAATTCAATAATTGTTAAAAAATAAAAACAGAAACTCTGATTAAGTTTTAGATGAGTGGGTGAACTGGTTTTTAATTTTAAGAGGAGACTAAAATTTTGAGGCACCTTGAACAGATAGGTGTCTTTGGTAGCGAGTTCTTGGACCTCGAAGTAATCCTCAACGTCCGCCTCACTGCAGATGATGCATCGGTCCAGGAACAGCGGCTCCTGAAAAGGATATCAATCATTACGGATGATAATAAAAATAAATTGATTTGTAAGAATTAAATAAGAAATTTGATTACTCTGAGGGAATATGCGAATCATCAAAAGTCCTAAGGAAGGAAGAAACTGAATTGTTTAAAATAATTGATTAACATCCAGTCGTACTCTTGTTAGTGGATACTGACAAAACTAAATAAATTGAGATCATCCTCTAGGTATTAAATATACTAAAGTTGAATAAGAAATAGGAAAAATTTCTTCTGGTTGTTTATTTTAAAACAAACATTTATACACAGATATACTTAGACTGGATATTATTATAGGAAAGAGTTAACTCGACAGAACTATTGGAAACTATTTTAACCTGTTGGGAGGCTACAAATTCTGGGTTAAATTACGAAAATAGTCAGTTTTTAAGGATGGTAACTTCTATTGCCACCCTTAAAAATGAAAATAATTTGTTCATCATAGTTGTTCATTCCAGTAGATGTTTCTTCGCACTCGACTATTATATAAATGCTATTCATATAATGTGGCTCAAAATTATCAGAGAGCTGTCAATAACTAATAACTAATAATAATTGCATTTCATCATCCTTTGAGATTTCAGGAACACACTTTTTTCTCTTCTTAGTAATGTATCTCACCCTGAGCAATCCGTATCGACCGCTTTTCTCTTTCAGCAGCAAAAGAGTGGCATCCCTGATCCCGTTCTTTCTCGGGAAAGCCAACATTTCTTCCGAATCTGGATGGTAGTCTTCAGTTGGCTGCAATAAAAAAATATGTTAGTTCTTAACATGGTCAACTTTGTATAGTAAGATCCTGTTCAGTTGGCCCTTAGTTGTCCAACACTGTGAGACCAGGGCCAGGAGATGTTGGATCAAAGAATATTGTGGATTAATGGAGGTCCATCACTAGTATCAAAACTGTAAATATATTTGTTGTTAACAATTTATTTTTAGATAATGCAGTTCACAGGGTTTTTATACAGAGTAAAAATTATCGACCAAACTTATCTGGGTTGAACAAACAAATTTCATTAGTAAAGTATAGTCCTTTCTTGCTTAGTTTTCTCTTTGCCTGTGTGTGTTTCCAATAAATATTAATTTTCTTTGTTTTTCGGTAAAGATATACAATTGAAACTTTTGAGGTTTACATTAGATACGGCAACATTTTAACTGTAGACATGTCGGACCTAAGAATGTTGGACAGTTAAGTCTACAAAGCTTATAACAAAATATAATTAAATAATCAGAAGATGACCTTAATACTCTATTTATAGTGAACTTTTGAACGCATGCTTTGCTTCCCAAACTTATCAAATTTAATGTTAACCTTTTGGCTACCAGAAGCCATTTTGCATTATCTACCTAAAAGTGCTGGGTATTTTCTTAATGTATGTCCCAACAGTTTTTGACAATTTTGCAATTACAAATATTTAAAAAATTGATTTTGCGATATTTTTATGAATAATAAACTATAGGTATCAATTCTCGCATCTTTTGACTCAGTGTTATTAAACGAAAGAAAAAAAATTGGAGTACTCGTACGATTGCTTTGACAACTTATTGATCTAAGTGTCGGGTTGAAGAGAGCACAGGAGCCTCACAGGAGGTCCACAGGAGCATTTTGATGGCCAGCGACAAGGCCGTTTCACACCGCCGTAGCGTCGCTTTAGCGACGTCTTCAGGCGACATAGCACATATCCCGAGTATTAATACCCAAGCTATGGACAGTTCACACTGAAAACTATTTCTTAAAGATACATTATTTTTTTTCCCCCCACTTAGGTGTGGTCGAGTGCATAGCTGGTTGTCTGTTTCAAGTTTATTGTTCAATAAAATATTTAAGTTGTTTGTTTTATAGTTAAGTTAAAAAAAATTAGCGATATCGCATCAAGTAAAAACTATGTATAACCCTAAAACATCTTCATAATATCCCTCAATACATATTTAGAAGCAATGTATAATGTAAACTAACATCTGTTTCAGTTGTATGACATAATTTGAAGAGCAAACCCCAACAACGTCGATTCAGCTCTGGCTCAGCAGCTACTAACCGGACTGCATCCTACACAAGTGCGATCTATAAGCTACCGGCATTTGTTAACTTATTAAAAAAGAGCTTCTTCCCAAGCTATGTCATGAAGATTAGCGTCCCTGTATTTTAATCTCGAACCGTCCCATTGCACGGGATGCTGTCTAACTTGGTTTATCAATCCAGAGATATTCACAGAGAGTGATATTCACTCTATATCCATAGCAGAAAGCAGAAACACTGAACTGTCAACTGACCAAGTGGTTGTCGTTCTGCACAGAGTGCATGGGACAACCGAAATATGGAGTGACGCTACGAATGCAGACGTAGCATTGGGGTCGCATATTATGTAGCTTCAGCGATGTGACAGGATGCTACGCCGGTCTGAAATGGACTATTACGCGAAATAGGCGATAAACATTAGTGAGATATGTCCGCGATGTATTTCAAAAGACAGGGCTCAAGCTACGCTATGACAGTGTGAAAGCCCTTACCTTGCCCAGGGTGACCAGCATGGCGTTGATGGGGCTCAGCTTTATGGTCCGTCCACGTCGCCAGTTGTTGTCCGTCGGCTGCGTAAACAGCAGCTTACCCTCCATCGCGAACCTCACCTCATCGTGGTTCCACTCTAGTACATCCACAGCCACCTGCAACAGTGTATCAGTGACAGCGAAGCGCTTGATAACAATTCTGGTAACCGCATCAGTGAAAGTAAAATGTTTTATAACAGCATCAGTGACAGCGAAACGCTTTATAACAGTTACAGTAACAGCATTAGTGACAGTGAAACGCTTTATAACAGTTACAGTAACAGCATCAGTGACAGCGAAACACTTTATAACAGTTACGGTAACAGCATCAGTGACAGTGAAACACTTTATAACAGTTACAGTAACAGCATCAGTGACAGTGAAACACTTTATAACAGTTACAGTAACATCATCAGTGACAGTGAAACACTTTATAACAGTTACAGTAACAGCATCAGTGACAGTGAAACACTTTATAACAGTTACAGTAACAGCAACAGCATCAGTGACAGCGAAACGCTTTATAACAGTTACAGTAACAGCATCAGTGACAGTGAAACACTTTATAACAGTTACAGTAACAGCATCAGTGACAGCGAAACACTTTATAACACTTACAGTAACAGCATCAGTGACAGCAAAACGCTTTATAACAGTTACAGTAACAGCATCAGTGACAGTGAAACACTTTATAACAGTTACAGTAACAGCATCAGTGACAGCGAAACACTTTATAACAGTTACAGTAACAGCATCAGTGACAGCGAAGCGCTTTATAACAGTTACAGTAACAGCATCAGTGACAGTGAAACACTTTATAACAGTTACAGTAACAGCATCAGTGACAGTGAAACACTTTATAACAGTTACAGTAACAGCATCAGTGACAGCGAAACACTTTATAACAGTTACAGTAACAGCATCAGTGACAGCGAAGCGCTTTATAACAGTTACAGCAACAGCATCAGTGACAGCGAAACACTTTATAACAGTTACAGTAACAGCATCAGTGACAGCGAAACGCTTTATAACAGTTACAGTAACAGCATCAGTGATAGTGAAACACTTTATAACAGTTACAGTAACAGCATCAGTGACAGCGAAACACTTTATAACAGTTACAGTAACAGCATCAGTGACAGCGAAGCGCTTATAACAGTTACAGTAACAGCAGCAGTGACAGTGAAACACTTTATAACAGTTACAGTAACAGCATCAGTGACAGCGAAACACTTTATAACAGTTACAGTAACAGCATCAGTGACAGCGAAACACTTTATAACAGTTACAGTAACAGCATCAGTTTTTTTTTTTTGAGGGAGAGGCGGAAAAATGCATTACGCACACAGGTGGCCAGCCTGTAGTGTGGGGCTCCCCTAAAAACGAGTTTACCCACTAAAAAACCTCCTCTACTCTTTAGGAATCTAACCTGGAATTGTTTGTCACATTACGTCAGGCTAGGCCTAAATTTGGCTTACGCCCGTGGGGCTCGCTCCTTATCCAGCCGCTCGATCAAGGGATCTGGGCCACTTCACGGTCCAGATCGGTTTTCTTTTCCAGGAGGATGCCCCGGACGAACTGTGACAAACAATCCCAGTTGCCCTCATCCTCCAAAATCTTTTGGCAGACCGAGTCCACCGAAAATGCACCAAAGATTTGTGTGGCCTCCAGGCGGGGCCCTTCCCAACGGGGACAGCGGAAGAATGTGTGTTCCGCATCGTCGGGAACACCCGGGCAATAAATGCAGTCCGGTGAACCGGTCTTTCCCATACGGTTCAGGTACGACCGAAAATAGCCGTGACCTGTCAAAAATTGGGTCAGGTAGTAGTCCACCTCCCCATGCCGCCGTTCCACCCATGGTTGGACCTGCTTGATAAGTCGCGCAGTCCATCGTCCTCGGGTGTCGTGCTCCCAGCTGTGTTGCCACTGCTGGTAGGTTCGGGAGCGCTCTTCTGTTCTTGCCGTGTCCTTGCCGATCTCGCCTTGTCTCTGATAAATCGCTTTCCTCTCCCCTGCCAAGAGCTTGACAGGGATGACTCCGGCGACCACCAGGACGGCAGGCTCGGACACTGTCCGGTAGGCGGAACACACCCGGAGCGCAGCTTGACGCTGAACCCGGGCGAGTCGCAACCTGTAGCACTCCTTATCTAGAGCGCCTGCCCACACCTCTGCCCCGTAAAGAAGCACGGACTGGACCGCGGACATCAACAGACGTCTTCTGCTGGATCGGGGACCCCCGACATTGGCCATCAGCCTACTAAGGTAAGTCACTACCTTAGCGGCCTTGTCCGCTGTACGGAAGATCTGATCCCTCCAGCTTAACTTGGTGTCCACCATAACCCCGAGGTATTTGGCGGCACGAGTTGATGTGACCACCTCCCTTCCCACTCGAAACGGGACGACGGTGTCGATCCTCTTCTTCGTAAGAATCACGATCTCCGTCTTACTGAGAGCAAGTGAGAGACCGTGATCGGACATCCAGTTGTTGACCACCCGCATAACTCGGTTCAACTTCAGTTGGGCCAGCTCAACGTTGCGTGCAGCAATGAGAGCTGCGACGTCATCGGCGTACCCAACCAAAGTGGTTTCCTCAGGCATCTCGGACCTCAGGAGGCTGTCATAGGCAACGTTCCAGAGATCCGGGCCGAGTATTGAACCTTGTGCGGCACCAGAAGTGACTTCCATCGTCCGCGTTCCGTCCCTCGTGTCATAAATCAGGCTTCGAGAGCGTAGATAATCCTCGACGAGCCGCAACAGATATGCAGGAATACGAAAGGTGTTGCGAAGCGCATCCAACATATCGACCCACCTCGCCGAGTTGAAGGCATTCTTGACATCAAGCGTAACAAGAAGCACTACTCGGCGGGAGAAATGGTTGTGGCTCTCGGCTCTCTCCACAGCTCTCTGAACTTCGGTGACAGCGTCGATCGTTGACCGTCCCTTTCTGAAGCCGTACTGACGGGGGCATAAGTCCCCGGCAGCTTCCACGGCAGAAGTCAGGCGGGAACGGATCAGCTTCTCGAACAGCTTCCCAGCCGTGTCCAACATGCAGAGAGGCCTGTGGGACGACGGCAGCTCGGGATCACCTTTGCCCTTGCTGATCAGTACAAGCCTGGCTGTTTTCCAGGGAGCCGGAAACACCCCTTCTACCAAACAGGCATTGTACATTCTCAACAACAAGTCAGCGTTGATTAAAAATACTTTCTTTAAAGCCTCACTGGGAATCCCATCCGGGCCAGGAGCCTTGTTGCTCTTCAGGGAGAGAACGGAGGTTTCCAGCTCCTCGAAAGTGAAAAGTGGAACGTCCTCTACCCGTCCGAAGTCAACCGGCGGTCGCTGTGGATGTTCAGGAAACAACGCAGCGACGATCCTCCCCATGGTGGCGCCCTCCATGATGGAAGGTGGAGAGCGGGCGCCGAGTTTCTGTGTTACAAGTTTGTAACCCAGGCCCCACGGGTCGGAATCAACGTCGTCACGAAGTCTCCTCCAGCTATTCGCCTTGCTCCTGTTGATCGCCTGGCGGAGAGATTTTCTCGCAGCTTTATAGGCCTCCGACTTACGAACTCTGTCTGCGGGAATTCTCGCTCTAGTGGCGGCTCGTCTAGTTCTTAAACATGTTCTTCTGAGTTCCGCAATCTCTTCAGTCCACCAGTAAAGTTTGTCGCGTCGGGGTTTCCTTCGCGGCATAGACTGGTCGCAGGCCGAGACGATAAGTTCCATCGTGGATGTTACTAGTGCCTCGGCTCCAGCCTCACCAGGATTTCCCCTGCGCTCCCCGAGAGATGACTTCGGTGAACTTGACCACGTCCAGTTTGTTGGTGTTCCACCGGCGTGGCCCTTCCCGAGATGCGGAAACTCGACGATTTGCCTGATCATGCAGGTCAAACACGATGTATTGGTGGTCGCTACCCGTGTAGTCTCGACAACCCTCCAGCCAGAGATCCTCGGAAGGAGCGACTCAGACGCAAAGGTGACGTCAGGGATCGTGCCTCTCTGCCCGGGGCGCCGAAAAGTAGGTGTGTCGCCCTGGTTGAGGACGACAAGACCGGCCCTGGCGATGAAATCCAGGATGTATTTCCCCGGGAGCTGGTAGAGGGCATTCCCCACTCGACGGCCCTGGCGTTGAAATCGCCACCAACGACGACATGGCCGGTGGTGCCGAGAACGCACTCCTCTAGGCTATCTATCTTGTCGCGAAAGTCCTGGACGGCCTCGTTGGGTGTGAGGGTAGCAACTGAAGATAGTCACGTCCCTACACCGAACCCAGACGAATCCTCGGCCGCGCCCGTGACTCCGCACCAAGACATCCTGTGTATTACGCGCCCAAAATGCAGCAGTACCGAGGCTGTCGGAGATCCAAATGTTTGGGTCTCTGTCCCGATACTGTTCGCTGATAAGGAGCGCGTCAGCACCAAGTTCTCGGGCGAGCTGATCTAGAAGGTTATCAGCTCCCCAGGATCTATGAAGATTGGCCTGGAGGATGCGAATTACGGCCGCTGCCTTTTGCCTGTTCAAGTGCGGCTCTGAAGGCACCGCACTGACCAGACCCGGGTAAGTGACCGAGGGCACTGGAGCCTGAATCCTTGCAGAGGAAGCAGGATGGGCTCGAGGAACATTCCTTGCGTTTGTGGCCCTGGCCTCCACACTGGAAGCAGTTGGCACTCCTGTCGGGCCCGTTACAGTTTCGGGAGGAGTGGCCGAAACCGAGACAGCGGAAGCATCTCGAAACTACCACCCTCCGTTTGAGCCTGCAACTGACCCAACCGACTCTGAGGTGCTGAAGGCTAAGCAGCTTATTGGCGTGCTTTTCGCCCATCTCAGCAACAGCCATCCTGAGTTGACTTCGGTTAGGCTTTGTCAGCCATACCCTCACTCCATCAGCCGGTATCTCCGGAGTGCCACCTGGATCGCACGGGTCACCTCATCTTCGGTGGAGAGGGCATCAAGGTCCCGAATCTCGACCGAACATTTCGGTTCTAGGGCCTTGATGGAGCCTTTGTCCCCAAGTGCAGTCTTGAGGGAAGCGGCAAAACCGATCTTGTCACTCGACTTCCCCAGTTCGAGGAGGACATCCCCGTTCTGGGTTCGCCGAATAGACTTGATAACGGTGTCGGTCTCTTCCGGTTTGGCCTGCGATCTAATCTGACCCAGAACATCAGCAAAAGATCGCCCCCCTAAGGGCTTGATCAAGATTGCCTCCGTCCTGGGCTTCTTAGGCCTGGGTTGTTTAGGCTTTCTGACAGACTTGCCAGAGGCCTCCCCCACCGGGTTTGAGACTTGCGTCCGCTCCACCCTCGACGCACTTTTCGAAGCTGCCTCCACTTGCTTCTGCCTCCTCCTTTCTTTCTTAGACAGGCGCGTCTTCCAGCCCCCCAAAGGTGTTGAGGCAGAGTTTGCTGCCAAGACAGGATTAGCCGCCGGAGCAGGAACCTCTGCAGGAGTAGCCGCTGGAATCGCGACAGCGCCCGGGGCGGATTGAGTAGCCTGGACAGGAGATGTCTGCGATGCCGCAGTGACAAAAACCGGTCTCGGCACTGAGTCCACCTCAACAAGCTCAGGGCTTTCCGGCGAAGAACTGCTCTGCCTCTTCTTTCGCTTTCTGGCTTGAGTCTGGGACTCAGCCAGATGAGCTTGAGGCGAAGCAGACATAACTCGGGTTCATAACGTCGCGCTCCTGCTTCACTGCCTTCAGCCTGATCTTCCGGCATTCCTCGATTTCGCCAAGGAAATCCTCGAGTTTTGGAATTCCGTCCTTAATCGCCTTGTTGACGTTCTTCTGAATAAGGAGAGCCTTGGCCATCTCCTTCAAAAGATCGTTCATTTTCTTCAGACATGAGTCTTCCTCCTCGTTGGCATCGTCCTGCTGCTGCCGAAGCATTTGCATCTCGAATGCCGGACGAAGAGGACTCTTCCTGGGAGGAATTCCTTGCATCCCGGCTAGAGGTGTTACCGGCTCAGTCACCCCCATACCCAGCTTAACCTCATCCTTCTCCTTTCCGGTTACGGCCGACGATCCGGCGACACCAGCAGCCTTGAACGGGATCGGCGGAGGGGAGGCTTTAATTCCCCCCGTCGGCGTCCAGTCTTCGAGGTCGGAGACCTCTGCAGTTTTGAGCTGCGCTTAAAGGCGGCCTGCTCATTCTCCTTTAATTTCGTGTTTTGGTTTTGAAAATCCATACTTTTGTTTCACCAGCGCATCGTGCGGCAAGAGGCGGCCCTTCATTGGCCGGGAGCGGGTACACCCTCGGAGGTCTACCCCCCGTAGGAGATAAGACACCCCTACCCCAGGACTCTGGGGCCCGAAACCTCCGTTTGCCCAGCACCGATACACAAAATGTGCCGGACGTGCTGGGGGTCGCACCGTGGCAATGCAGAGTCCGATCTCTGCATCCATGCCGCACTTCCTGACTAAGGTCCGAAGCGGCTGGCTTCTGACGACACACTGGAGGAGACCATCGGCAAGTGCGAGGCACACATCAGTCCCTGCAACACAACAGGGACACTCCCAGGACCCCCCAGCGTGCGCCGGTCGAAAGAAGGTGGAAAGACACCCTTGATTCGGGGTCGAAAACAAGAAGGTGAGCAAGGTTAGCTCAGGAAAGAATAAAGACGGTGAGCTAAGACCTGAAAGATGAGAAGAAAGGCCCTAGCTCGGGAAGAACTGTGAGGAGGGTCTCACAGCTTGGCTCAGGTACCCCGGGGTCGCCAAGAAACACCCGTACAGTGGAAAGCCCACTGCCCCTGAGGGAAGTAACAGCATCAGTGACAGCGAAACGCTTTATAACAGTTACAGTAACAGCATCAGTGACAGTGAAACACTTTATAACAGTTTACAGTAACAGCATCAGTGACAGCGAAACACTTTATAACAGTTACAGTAACAGCATCAGTGACAGCGAAGCGCTTTATAACAGTTACAGTAACAGCAGCAGTGACAGTGAAACACTTTATAACAGTTACAGTAACAGCATCAGTGACAGCGAAACACTTTATAACAGTTACAGTAACAGCATCAGTGACAGCGAAGCGCTTTATAACAGTTACAGTAACAGCATCAGTGACAGCGAAGCGCTTTATAACAGTTACAGTAACAGCATCAGTGACAGCGAAACGTTTTATAGCAGTTACAGTACAGTAAACTTCCTCTAATCCGGCACGTCCGGGACTTGACGTGTGCCGGATTACGGAAAATGCCAGATTACAGGATGAATATCAGGAAAAATGTAAATTAAACAAAAAATGACTATAAAACACTTACTTTATTATAAAAACAGCTTTCAAAGAATTAAACCATTGAATAACATACTCCACTGTAATGAAAAATACAGTACAGTATATGATTATGAAACATAAAAGATTACAGTAGACGCTCGATTATCGGAATACTGTTCTGCGAACAGGTGCACGGGACGGCCGGAAGGAAGTTCAATGTCCGCCGACCACTGACTCCAGGGCCGGATTTACGTTTTCTTCGCCCATGGGCATATAATAATCTGCTGCCCCTTCACCCCCCCCCGTCCCCCCCCCCCCCCCCCCCCCCCCCACCGCCTCTCTTTAGTACCCTCCAAGGAGCCACATTGCGGCGACATTGTTTTTTTTTTTTAAAGAAGGAATCTAACTTTAAGTTTGGGCAAGCACTTCATTATCCTTCTTCTTCTTCACCTTCAGCTAATTTCCGGTATTCCGCGCCACTAAGTCTTTTTCGCCCATCCATTAGGCCTATGTTTTAAAAATATAACGAAAATTATTGGGTTACACAGCATTAAAGAGTTATGAGCAAATCAACAACACACAGTCGCACACGCACTACTGCATAACAAGCAAGCCGCAAGCGTACTCGTACAGGCTGTCAGTTCCAATGCGACATTAACAACGCCACATAACACTGACGAATGACGTTTGTACACTGACCGGCCAAGCGGAAACGAAATGGCGACTTGGCGGGCTGGGCTGTTAAAGATGTGCCAAAAAAGAACAGAACAGTTTCATTGGAACAGTTACCCGTTTAAATCAGCTTCGTACCAGAACAGTATGGTGGAAATGGATTGTTCCAACTGTTCCAATCAACTCAGAGTTCGCGGCCCATAACACGCGTCTAAGCACTACACCATTCCCTCACACTCACATTTGTTTGGAACAGATACTAGTGTGAAGTGACATTGGACCTCCCAAGCTAGTTTCAAAGTTTGTCAAGTGTCTGAATGTGCAATGCTGAGGGCTGTAGTAACTGTAATCAAACCTGATTTTAATTATTTTTGAAGGTTGATATTTGATTATAACTAAAACTGAATTAAACATAAAATGCATTTCGTGGTTGTTATTAATAGGCTATTATCCAAATGAACTTTGACATCTCATTAATAAATGAGTTAATATGTTATTTTAGAAAACGTTACACGTTCATTGACTCGTCGTGTGAGAAATTAATAGAAAAAATTATTAGGTGAGAGAACATTTCAGCAGGAACAGCGAAGTTGTTTGGTACTAGTAGGGTATTGCAATTGCTGTTGTAAACTATTCCGTAACAGGATAGATACACAACAGCATCATGGGAGTCGCCAGAACAGTATCATGGGACGTTGCGGGTCAGGTTCCAACTGTTTTGCCGGAACAGGTATATGAGACTATAGTGCGGAACTGTTCCACTAAATAGGCTAGTACGGCACATCTCTATGGGCTGATGACGGCGAGGAGTACGAATACGAACGGCTCCCCCCTCCCTCACCTCGCCCTACCACTACCACATCGTCTGCCGCGCGCAAATAAATAGAGGCTCGTCCACGCATCCGCGCAGACTGCAGTCTGCCCTTTGCCGCCTCACCACGATACGTCATGTTGCCTGCGACCATGACGATGACAACGCGCCGTGCATACAGATATCAAATTTTAATTTCAAAAAAATTTTGCCGCCCTTGAAACTTGCCGCCCTGGGCATGTGCCCATGTTGCCCATGCGGTAAATCCGGCCCTGACTGACTCGAAGACCGAGTTATAAAAATAGACCCTCCCCCCCGCACCCCATACCTTTCGTCTCTCCCTTTCCTTATTTTAAATTATATGAGTCATTGGACCATTGAACATTGGACTTAGCACTGTATGTTGACAATCAGTGTTTTGGATTAGGCCATTATCGCAGAATTCAATTTTTAAGACGTGCCGGCAAGCGATTTATAGAATTAGTCGATGTCGGCCGAAGACGACTCATCTCCCCTCCACACATGCCAATACAAAATACGCTTTGTATGACACAGTGTCGCTCCGCGGCGACTTCCGATCCCAAACAAATTCAAACGCTCAATTGTTATCGTTGTTTCTGTAAATACAATAATTTTTCTGAAAGTCGTGCCGGATCATAGGATGCCGGATTAGAGGAAGTTTACTGAAACTGCATCAGTGACAGCGAAACGCTTTATAACAGTTACAGTATCAGCATCAGTGACAGCGAAACGCTTTTTGACAGTTTCAGTATAAGAGACTAGCAAAATACTTGATAACAGTTAAATATTTGTTAAACTTTTCATCCTTTAACTGTATGTAGATAATGTAGGAACAACAAATAGAACCTCCAATTCAAAGTTCAGTTACAACCAATTAATTTTAAATTAGAGCATTTAAAAAATATAAATACTTTGAATTATAGGGGCTATTACAAATTAGATTCAAAGTATAGAGGTCCAACTTTATATTTATAACCACAAATTTATTAATCAAAACATGTTTAAGACAATACAAATATGTAATGCAGCGCTTGCATTAATTAAAGATAAAAGTCCAATGAATATAATGACATACCGTATTATAGGAAATGACATATAGGAAGAATTGTTTATAGATAAAATATAAGTATAAATCATTAAAAAAAACTATAAAACTAAAGAAAGCGCGAAAACAAAAGCAATTTGCTGACAAATTATCATTTCAAAGACAAAAATTACTCTATTACTTTGTTTTAAAGAAAATGTTTAATTAATGATATCTGTAATTCTTGACAGTTTCAAAATTTATTCCATGGCCAATACAGAAATAAATAACTGCTTCTTGTAAACTCGCCTCGCTCAAACAAAAGGTTAAATTACTGTACTAAGAGAATAAAACTAAACATCAAATTTAATGACATTTTCGACAGAACATGCAGACATTTCAAGAAATTTAAAAACAACATACAAATGAGATGTTATCAAAGGTTATTACCTTTCTAAGTTTGATGTTCACCATGTCTGTCTCACTGCTAGAGCGTCGGCCGTTTATTATCGATATTCGCCTCCACAGTTTGGTTGTACTTATGTCTTTCGCTAGCTGTTCAGTAGACAAAAAGATATTAGTAAAGGTAAAATAAAAACATAAAACTAAGAAGACATGATAAATTTGATATACATTTCATCATATCTCGGAAAAAAGTTTCATTCAGACTATCGTTTATCACGTAATTTGTTTTTTTGGAAATATATAAGTAAAAAAAATAATAAAAAATGTGACTGTGAGACAGAAGTTTCAGCAAAACCCCTTTAGTATCCTTCATGTCAGCATTAAATCTTTCAAAGTCATCTTCAGATTGAAGTTTTAATTCAAATTGCATAATAAGGTTGATTTTAACTAACTTTACTCATTTTGGCCTAGTCACTCATTTATTATTCCAAACACAAGGAAGAAATAAAGACTTCTAAACAGTAAGATTCATTGAATATAACATGAAAAATGTCAAAAGAAGTGTGTCTGAGCAGTGATGGTGATTTTAAATTGAATAAATCGCCTATCTTTCTAATTATCGTTGGATGTGATGTGTTTTTAATCATAAGTTAAACTTATTTGGACCAAATCTTGACCTTGTTCCACCTGATGAGAATCCCCTGTGGATGAAAACTGCAGTATAATTAACATACCACAAAATACTTCACATTTAAAGTACAGTACCGGTACCTGATGATGCAAGGTTTTGGTTTTGGCAAATGGTTAAGGTTTTGACCAAACCTTGCTAAATTTTGTTATAGAATCATTGTAATCAGGCAATTAAGTTTATAATAAGAATCAAAGTTACCTATTCACAGTTAACAGCAGTTTCACTAGGCCTAGATTTTTTATCATGGGTGCAAGTAGTGTGTTTTGTGTTTTTGTAAAAACTGACAAAATCGTCATCAAAAGTCCTTGTCAGTTCCCAGTAGGGTCATCCACATATCTAACCAATTTTGGAACAGCCTTGACAGAAAATTGATATGTAATTACGGGAGCGGCAGCTCAGTGGTAGAGCTCTGGCCTCACCAGCCAGCAGTTCCCGGTTTGATCCCGGGAGACGACATTACACGCACAAACATGAGCGGTCACCTCTAGCTAGCCTATGTGACTTAATGCTGTGACGGTGCCTTGCTGTCTTTAGATCACCACACAGGCCTATTGACCCATGGTGACGGGCAGTGGAGGTTTAAAGAAAAAAAAATTATGGACTATTTTAATTTGAAGGGATTGCTCACCGAGTTGATGTGCTCCAAGTGCAGCTCTATCTTGTTCTGCGCGAGCCGCAGGGCCTCCCGGGACTTGAGGTGCGCAGGCGTCACCCGGTACAGGCGCGCCAACAGAAGCGGGTATTTGGTTACGCGCTGCACAGGCACCTGCAAACATACGGTTATGGTTAACCGATAGTAATTAAGCCTTTATCATTGACAAACTGTTGCTTCTCTTATTCTATAACACATTTGATTGATCAATTTCTAAAACGCCGGCCGACCAAGCCTGACTAAATTATGATCAGTTGCTTTAGGGTGAAGTACCAGGGGGACCGAGCTTAAGCTCGGTAAAATTATTACTTTCCTTCACACACAAACCTCGTTCGCTCCGCTCACTCGCCGGTAGGCCGTAGGGTGCTGAACTTTGGTATAATCTTCCTCAACCACAGGTTAAAGATGTAACACATTGGTTTATTTTATCTACAGTTTTCAGCTGATTTTTGTTCAATTTAAAAATCTAGATAAGGATAACATGGGATCTTTGAAGGGCTCTAGAACGAAAACCGGATTTTGCCCAGACATGGGACCAGCTCCTTGTCCTATTCCCAGACTGGAAGTAAAGACTGGGGTCCAAAACCCCCATATTCAACAAAAAAAGCAAAAATCCTTGGAGAGAAAAAAATTTTGCCCGTAAAAACAGTGCTTGTTTGTTAGAGTATAAGATATGAATGAAGGATGAGTGTAGAATGGGTGTATGACTTGTTTAGCTTTGATACCGTCCAAGACCATCTGATTTTTTAGACAGTGTCATCAATTAATTGCCTAACAAAGATTGGTTTGCGAGAGTTGACTGAGACTGGGACGGTGGCGACGTCCTGTAATCCAGCTATTTGGAGGTCACAAACTGTTGATAGTTATAAGTGATGGCTTGTGGATGCAATATTCCCTGGTGGGAATTAACGTCCGCACTAGTGAATACTAGTTCATCCATTAAGACCTTCCTCATAATTAGACCAATTCGTAAATAAGAGGTCAAATTTGTGGTTCGGATCCCACGTTAAACTGTAGGTCCCTAGATACCATTGGCTGTTGGGCTAATAATTAACAGTCCTGTCTAAGGAGAATGTCAGCCTTAGTCAGTAACAAGACTACAAGATCGCGCCACAGTCATCCTATATCTCTCATTCATACTTGGCTTTAAACTACCTATTGAGTTAGGTCACCATTTCAATAAAGGTATAAAGAAATAAAGGTATAAAGGTATACTGACCATGAGGAATGAGTGAGGTTCATCCTGCGCAGAACGGAGTTCTCCATCTGGGAGACCCGTAGGAAAATGCGGAGCAGCTCCTTCTCCTTCTCCAAATTGGCCAGAAGCAGGGAAGCGGCTCCCTAAAGGCAAAACAAAAGTAAACGAATCTGTCCGTTTATTGCCAACACTAGCTGTTTCTTGGCTCTTTGCAACTAAATAAATAAATATTCTTATTGCCCTAAAAATTATACAATTGTTACCAATACATTGTGTGGCAAGGGTCATAGTAAAATATTGAAAAAACCAAAAAACTTTTAAGTTCAAATTTTTATTTATTGCGTTTCAGGCAGGAGGACCGTTAATGAACTTATAATATATTTAAGTCAAATTTACTATCCAGGTGTAAGGCAGACCACCCATACACTTTGTCCTTAGCAGCTAGAAACAAAATTAATCATATTCTTTGATACAGGAGGAGGTCGTTTTTGGTAAATTTTCAAATGTTAAGACAGATCAAGTGATAAATAATTTGAAAGGTCTATTAATACAAAATTTAGTTAAAAACTAAAAATATAATTTGGTTTCCTTTAGTGACAAAATATTACTATTGCTATACCTATGTATAATTTGATTGTATTTATGTACTGGTAACTTAATTGACAATATTCATGCCTGTGTTCACATGTTCTGGACAATAAAACTTGATTGATTGATTACTGAAAATGAGTACTTCTTATATGTGTCTATTTCTATAAGTTGCTTGAACATAATTTTCTAACGCAAGTAAAGCTGAATCCTATCTCCTTTATTAGAATGTTTTTCATTTCCCAATTTTCTAACCCTCTGGTGGTTCACAAAAAAAGTTTATACCAGATTTGATGGCATGTAAAAAACATCTTAATTGCTTATTTTACAAATTGAAACAAGGAAAGTTTTTGAGCGATTCAATTTGCCCTTTCATTCACGTAATGAATCATTTCTGCATTAACTGATCGGTGGGAAGGACCCAAGGTGATTTAGTCAATTACAGCACACCGTCACAGGCAATTCACCGCTGCATATGTTAATGAGCTGGTTAAAGGTTAACTTCTAAACTGACTTTGCGAGTCGTCTGTGAGTTGGCCCTCTCTTAATCATCGTTGCAGATAAAGATGTCCTGTCATACTTTCATAATGTGTTGAATGATCAGTCAATGAACAATTTACCCTCCCAGGGCTAAATTAAATGGTGGGCTGGGGCGTAACTTTTTCTAACAAAATTTCAAAACATAATGTTGTTATGTTATTTTATTATTTGTTCAAAAAAAACTTAAATGGACATATACAGGGGTGTTCGGAAAAAAACGTTTTCAGGAATTCTGGAGGTTATTGCCCACATCAAAATAAGCAAAAAGTTCCTATAAACATATGTCCTAAAATGCTTCGTTAAACCCGCTAGCCGCCCATTTTGTTTTTTACACTAAATAATTTTTATTTCCATAATGGATCATTGTATTAAGTTAATATTTGGCATGCACCTTTATCATAGCAATACTCATTTTTCAAGAAAAAAATTATTTTTTTTCGAATGTGTATTTTCAAAATGGCGGCCATTTTAAAATTTTAAACTAAAATATCTCAAAACCGGTAAATTTTATAAAAATTTTATTAGACACAAAAAAAGTTGACGAATTTAATTATCTAACACCAATGGTACCAAGTTTGCAAGGATCTGACAACAAATAAACGGAAGTTATTGACATTTTTATGCATAAAAACATTGATTTTGCATTGTAATTAATGCAAATTAAGGTAATTTTAATTAAAAAATCTCAATAACTCAGTTATTTGCTGTCAGATCCTTACAAACTTGGTATCATTGGTTAGATAATTAAATTGTCAACTTTTTTGTGTCTAGTAAAATTTTTTATAAAATTGAACCGGTTTTGAGATATTTTAGTTTAAAAATTTTAAAATGGCCGCCATTTTGAAAATACCACATTTGAAAAAAATAAATTTTTTCTTGAAAAATGGGTATTGCTATGATGAAGGTTCATGCCAAATATTAACTTATTACAATGATCCATTACGGAAATAAAAATTATTTAGTTGTAAAAAACAAAAATGGCGGCTAGCGGGGTTAACGAAGCATTTTTAGGACATATGTTTATAGGAATTTTTTTTGCTTATTTTGATGTGGGCAATAACCTCCAGGATTCCTGAAACGTTTTTTTCCGAACACCCTGTATATCCGTCCACCGTCCACAACGACAATCGAGAAATATAAAAACTGCTGATAATTTGACTCTTTTTGAGGGAGGAGGACGGATATACCCGTCTATGTCCATTTTGTTGTTTTAATTTATTTCCTATCATAATACTGTATAACAGTAAAAAACAGTTCCTCTTAAAAAACAGTAAAAAACAAGCGCTAAAAAATGCAAGGGTTACAATAGATGATGGTCTGGTTCATTGCTTTCTTCGCCAGAATCATTTTTCATATTATAGTCATTTCGCTGTCAAATATGAAATCCCCTTCAGATGCATTTCTTAGTTAGCATTTTTATAACATCTTCAGCAAAATTTGGGTCCCTTAGGAATAATTATTTTGAAAAAAAAAACTCTCAGTACATCATTACAAAAACGTAAACAAACTCTCACTGTAATGTCCCCAGCGCAAACTGACAGTTTCACTTAAACATGTGTTGACTAGGCATGAAAATGCTGAAAAAGTCACGGGACATAATCTTGCCAACTGTAAAAACTGAATTACTCGTCTATAAGTCCAATATGATGTTTTATTATCGTAATATACCTATACAACATATGTTTTTTGGATGGATGTATCCGTTTTTATCCCGGAAAAGAAAATTTTTAAGATGGATATATCCGTTTTCAGCCCAGACCAGAAATGATGTTCGATAGATATATCTGTCAATAGCTTGGGAAGGGTTAACTTCTTGTTATGTTTTAAAGTAATATTAAGGTGTTTAAAAATAGTAACAATAATTTTTATTCCTCCGACACAGTTTAACATTGCATGGAAAATTTACAAAAGAGATTTAAAGTTCTTGCACTTATTAACACATTCGCTACCAGCCGCCGCATATATGCGGCGGTCAGGCCAATCCCACAGCCCACCAATAAAATCATGGACTTCCCTGTAGAACGGCCCTAGTAGTTGTGACTTATGCCACAGACCACGAATAGAAACCATCCAAAATTAGTTTTTTACACTTCAAAATATCTTATTTTCATTAAATAAAATATATGTACAATTTTCTCTTCATCTTTGGTAATTTTTTTTAGCACCGCAAATTACAGGTCAAATTTTTTCACCTCAGAGACTAAGTGACGCATGTTAGCGTCGCCACTAATATAACCTTATTTTTATTCATAATCTTTGAAAAAAAAACGGAAAATAAAATAAAGCTTGTACATAAAACATTGTATTAAAATATTTCGTTTACAAAAAGAGTTGTTTACAATTCATTTACGTAGTATAATTATGATGTTTTACAAGTTTACAAAATGCAAATGTTTATATACCTTTTCTTACACAATAAACTTTTTTCAATGTGTCATTTAAGAGATTTAATGAATATTTGTGTAAAGATGTCTCAAATACGTTAAAAAATGTTACATTCAAAAATACATTAAATAAAAATGTACGTAAAGACATTTCAGTGACGTCAGTGATCGTTTTAGCCACAGACCAAGCGCCGCACGTATGTGGTGGACTATCCCATAGACCGTGCCTAAGCTGTCTAACCATTAAAATTAGACTGCACCAAAGAAAATTTCGTATTTAGTATCATGGAACCATCGCCGCAGATCTGCGGCGGCGGTCTGTGGTTACAATTTTTTTTAACATTGTGGTAGCGAACGTATTAACAATTTTACAAATTTTTCGTTTAATTACAATTTCATTTACTCATTTTCTCTAGACATTCAATGAACTTAAAAGTAGATATACAGTACGACCCCTCCAACTGTACTGTCCCCTACTGCTGTACTGTCCCCCTACTGCTGTACTGTCCCCCTATTTTTCCCCTACATTTTACAAAATGTGTTCAGTAGATGATATCTGGAGTCCAGTACGTAATCTTTCCTGCTCACCTGTCTAGTGCAGTACGACTCAAAAGCGTGCAGCATGGGGGCCGCGTCCAGGAAGATGCCTCCGATGTTGACGGTGAGGAAGTCCTCGTCGCCCTGGTCGGCCGCGATCCTCCGTCGCGTCGCGCAGCTTCTCCGCGAGCGCCCGCGTTGTTCTCCAGCAGTTCCTCGACGTTGAGGAAGATAGCGGAAAGCTGCTCGGGCGAGAGCAGGCCGGCCACGAGCATCGGCCGGTAGAATTCCTCCAGGATGATCCGCAGGTCGCGGCCATATTTTCTCTTCCGTCTCGACAATCTCGGTGATGATCTCCCGGCGCTCGGCGCGGCGCGTGGAGCACTTGCGGCACACACCAGCGGAGCGAACATCAGCCCGCTACAAACATATGTAATTTCATATCTATACTTATTTAATAAGCTAAGGTTTTTTTTTGTGCTGAGAACTCCTACAATTTTCAAACCGATTTTCAAGTTTTTGGTGTCGTTGGATAGGGCTTGGTCTGTAGTTGTGTCCGCCAGAAACTGATGAGAAAACCGACTGAAAATAAAGGCGCTATCCACCACTGAAATCTCAAAATTTCTTATTGGAATTGAATAAAGCATTTTAAACATCTGTTAATAATCAGCTGTAAATATGTGTAGTTGGTGATTACAGATATTCACAATATTGGATTGGTCGGATGTCATTGATTTAGAGCTAAAGTAACATTTGTACTGTATTAAAATAAATTGCTCGATTTCGAGCAACACGTATACTAGTAATTTGTATTGGGGTAGTTTTCATTAAACAATAAACATATTGAATAGCTGAATTTTTATTTTTTTTCAATTCTTTTTTCTTTCTTCCAAAAGCTGGATAAAAATATTCAATGACACCAATAAGATATTTTATTATTTTATTTTTGGCGCTTTCATGCAAAAGGTTTTTCTATCTAACAGTACAGGGGCACAAAGTCTACCTATAGCACGTTGGCAAATATTACTTATACGGTTTGTCAATTTCATCTCAGAGTTTATAATAATTCCTAGCTATTTAACCTTTTCACTTCCATGTGAAACTAGGGAGAAAAATTTTGAAAGCAGTCCCATGCATCACGATTTGTAAAAAATTATGAAATACGAGTACTTACTTCTCTTGAATATAAATTTTTGGATATAAAAGGTCATTTATTGTTAACGCATTTATTTGCAAAAATCAACTTATATAAGATGTCCTCAAATTTATAAAATCTAGATTAATAAACTCAGTAATCAATGTTTGTGTCAAGATCACTAAATCACTATTTTGAGACAGGGGACCTCACATAGTGGGTATTTTTAACCTGAATATGAATGAGGGATGAGTGTAGGATGATTGTGGCGAGATCTTGTAGTCTTGTTATTGACTAAGACCGACATTCTCCTTAGGCAGGACTGTTAATTAATAGCCCAACAGCTAATGGTATCCATACCACAATTTAAACACGTTTGCTGCGGCTGAGGTTTGACGGTATGGTTACTCAGATGCTGAAATTAGTTTTTACGATATTTATCCTATTTTACAGGAAAATGAAGGGAATATTATGAAAAAAAAATTCATTTTTATGTAAAAATGTACCTGAAAATTTGGCCGCCATTTTTGTGCCCGATCGGGCCCGGCCGCATCAGGCGGAATCGGCCATGCAAGAAATCGTATTGGCGTCCAAACCACAACACTTATAATCAATATAAAACTAAAAAATTACATGTATTACGTAAATATATTATTTATACATGTATAAGTAAGTGTATATACATGTACGCAACATAAATATATACATGTACACATAACTCATTGTTGCTACCATCTGACTCGGCGTACTCCTCACCCAATTTAGAAATATTATTACAAATATCAACAGTGTCTGTTTCATCTGATAAACTATCGTTTTAAGTCCCAGGAGCATCATCCATTATTAGAAACCATAATTCACAGACTCAACATAATATAGCGATACACAAGGACTGTCACTACTCCTAATAAAATGGCGGAAAATGGAAACTGACACAACACGAGAACAATAGGTCCTCTCCCTCCACGCGGCACTTTGCAACGAAAGTGTACAACCAGTTGCGGGGGAGAAAAGAAGATATACGAAAGGCATTGCCAAGCGTGCCCGAAGGGGCCCGGCCGCATCCTACTAGCGCCGAGTGCCGGGCCCGATCGGGCCCGGCCGCACACAACGTGTTAGACCTCATATATATGAATTGGTCTAACTATGAGGGTGGTCTTTATGGATGAACTAGTATTCACTAGTGCGGATGTTTAATCCCCACTAGGGAATATCACATCCACAAGCCATCGCTTATAACTATTCCCAATTCGTGACCTCCAAGTAGCTGGATTACAGAACGTCCCAGTCATTTTTTTTTACATTAAGATAAATGTAATTGGAATTAAGATAAATATCACAAGACTAACAGAAACAGACTAAATACCTAAGTATAGAAACAGTAATCAGAATAAATAGTGATTCTTCATCTAATTTTGTATACTTTTTAGAGTTTTGTTTTAATTTAGAGGACCTAACAGGTGCTGCTAATAACGATAGCTCAAAGACTTCAGTCCCAAATCAATTGGTGATTGTCTTTTAACCCTAAATAGTAGGTTAAGTACCATAGTAATTTTCATTCAAGGGTTCTCTCGTGGAGGATAAAATAACTAGATGAATATGGATCTAGAAACAGTTCTTATAACTGGGTCATGATATCTTTATATGAATTATTAAAAAAATAGTGGAAACATTGCTTGAAATCGAGAATAACTATTACATATAGTTCACATGATCAAATAAATAAATTATAACCGTCTAATCCAAATTGTGATACTTAGTTCCAGTAATCCCAAAAAGCACCTATTTAAGGCTGTACATTAATATATTTTTTAAAGTATCGACACAATCCCAATGTCATTTTAATGGGAAAATTTTTAATTTCAATGATGGATAGCGCCTTTAATTTAAGTCTGACTCTCATAAATTTTTGGGTGAAACAACTACAGACCGAGCCCTGTCCAATGACACCAAAACGTTGAAAATCGATTGAAAATTGTAGGAGTTCTCTTAACAAAAAAAAAAAAAAAAAAAAACCCGTAGCGTATTAAATAAGCATAGATGTTTTGGTTAAAACTGCAAATGTTTCAAATAAAAGAGAAGGAAATGATGATTAATTATTTAATTGTTGGATGATCAAGAAATTTCCCAAAACAGTTTTACGACTCAGATTCAGGGAAGCCAGTCTTTGTTTTAAATTGGGCAACATAATTAAAAGCATTGCAGTACATATGCAAATACACTTCCTGTGTGTGTAATTGTTGCTGGAAAGTGAGAAGTGTTTTAGTCCCTGGTCTCGCTTGGGAAACCAACCATTCCACCCAGGCTAGCCAACTACGTGGCAAAAAATTCCCGTTTACTTTCTCAACACATTTGCATATCCAGGAAACTCGGAAATCGCGTTTTTACAATAATCATGCAGTTACGTCACCAATATTTCTCCAAAAACAACCCACCTCTAGTATTTACTAGCTTGACAATTAAAAAAAAAAAAAAAAATAAAAAAAAACATTTTCGAAAAATTTTTTAAGATGAATTTGAACTATATTGTATTATTTTTAATATATTCAAACTAATCATTTTTGATACTCAATTGTGAGATGGTTTGAAAGTGAAAGGTGAGAAAGCCTCAAGATTACTATTATATACTTAAAGTGGTGTAAGATACCTGCATTAGGTAACCCTTTGATTGTGGTGTGGCAAATATAATTTCAACTCCATAGAGTCAAAGAAATACGGTATGTTAAAATTATCTCTTTATTTAAAGATCGTTGAGATTATTGAAATTCTTGACAAATGACACATTACACAGCACGCATGACACGGACATTAAAAACATTAAAAAAACATAAAAAACACTGTGAGGGGGAAAAGACTCGTACCGGGCGGTAGGTTGGTGTAGACCAAGTTACGCAAATTACGTGTTGTTTCCCAGACTTGCAGTTTTTTTGTTTGCTTTTGAAATGTTTTTTAATGTCCGTGTTATGTGTGCCGTGTAATGAGTCATGTGTAAAGAATTTTAATAATCTCGACGATTTTAAAATGAAGGGATAATTTTAACATATTTTTGTATGGTTTGATGATGACTCCATGGAGTTGAAACTATAGTTGCCACACCGCAACCACAACAAAACGATTACTTAATGAAGGTATCTTACACCACTTTGAAACTGGACTCAGCTGTCATCGGTCACCTGATTAGTAAAGAATCAGCTGGCCTTTGTTAGTAACAAAGAAACACATGTAGCCTATCACACACCTGTGAGGTTAGGTCAAATATAGAGTGTGTTCTCTATTGATGGGGGAGCGTGTTGAGAGAATGATCGTCACCATTTTAGTCTCACATCCCCTTGTTTTTAAGGTCCTCTGGTTTACAATTACCCCTATGTAATCTGCCTTTTACACACACTTAGCCTGCATTTCTATCGTAACCAATCTCATTATTACAAATAATATGATCTACCAACGATGCAATGGTAAACTGTGGGTGGTTGCCATGGAAACTAGGAGAATGGCAACTGTCATGTGCACAACACTGGTTTAGATGATTTTCATCACTCAGTATGTAGTTTATTAAACATCATGTAGGTGTCACACCCATTCTGGCCAATCTTCACACATCTAGGAAGAAAGACCATATTCAAGTAACCTATGTACCGATTGGCAACAACATTATCATTTTTAAAAGTCATTTCTAGTTTTTCAAAATGCTGAAGCAGTACTGAATGACTTTCGCTGCAAAGGTTCATTGCCCTAGGAAGGCAGTAAGGGTTGAAAACAAAGTGTTTCCGCGATGTCTGGCACTGTTGCAAGACTGACCTGTCGGTGACCTGGGTTTCCACGGGTTGGTCGCAGTCTTCGCAGCCGTGGGCGTGAGTCGCAGGTACGTGCTGCCATCTGCTGCGCGAACACTTGCTCGTCTCTGAGCCGACACCGGAATCATTCCTCTCTATCTCTACACTGCTCTTCCGCACCTACAACATAACATAGGCAATGAAAGTTGTCTATTTGTAGCAGATGTTTTGACAATATCAACAACCAAGATGACTGTAGTGCCAGGTGAGCTACATCCCATAAGAGCAATGGTGTCAGTTTCTGCGACACCATGGATGTCGCCAGAGAGTTATTGTTGGTTAAAAAACCATTTTACTCTTTGTTACCTGCAAGTGTTGCCAATGCTGCAGGAAACAACAATCACTTCGTTTACGTTGGAGATTTTTTGTCTCAACTATTATTAAAATAAGGAATTCCAAAGCAAACTAGAGTACAATTTATGGTTTTAGATTTACCTTGATTGATAATTGTTAATTTGGTCATTACCTAATGGTTTGTTATTAACTAATAATCCAAAAAATTTAAAATAGAGTAATATGGTGTTGTTAGATAAATATCGTAACCGTGGCAAGACTGCTTCATTCTCTTTTTCACATCATCTGTGTAATGGTAAATATTATAACGTAATTTGACTTCCGTTTTAGTTTTGACTCTTCATATCCGGAACACAAAAAATAGCTATACAGCTGACCTTTAGAAAGAAGTTATGCTTTTTCCTCTACAGACCTTGGTCAACAACTACATTTCTAAAGAATTTCATTACACCTGTTACTTATTGGAATCAAGTGATATATTGTACCAAATATCTAAAATATATTAAATTGAATTTTACAGAATAATTTAATCTCCTGAGTGCCATTAATTTTCTTTCTTCTGTAATTTAAGATCTTAAAGTAATATAAACAATGTAACTATTATTATGAATTACCTTGTCAGAGGTGATAGAGACAGAGTCCGGTGGGGATATGATGAGGTTGCAAGAATCCTCGCTAGAGTCACTAGCGTTGCTCAGTTGACTGATACGGGAGCTCAGATCTAGCGAACTGATGCGGGAATGGTCCGGACTCCTCACTTCAGAATCATCCTCTGACTCTACGACTATTCCTCTCTCCTTTGCTGTTTCCAAATAATTTAAAATGTCATATTTACTAGCCCCTTCAAATATTGATCTTGTTGGGATTGAGTTATCAATGTCTACCGTGGCTGGAGGTGGGGAAAGAGGCAGAGGTGGAGGTGTGTCTCCGATTTCTTCATAAATAGGATCCCTGATTATTTCATAATGATTTTCATCAGAGTCAAATTCTAGCCCAACTCTGATTTCTTCATCTCCTTGTTTGGCTTTTAATTTTTTGGCACAGACATAGCAATCTGAGTTATCGTCTGAATTATCTTCTTTTGGAGAAAAAACATCATCGTCCAAGGTCTCTGATTCTATTGAAGACTGTGTGTTCAAGGTGTTGATATGATCTTCATCTTTTTCTACTTCCTCTTTCTCTTTGATGGGTACTGTAGTAGGAATTTCCCTCTCTCTATTTTCTTCTTGTGACTTGCCACACACATGAGGAACTATATTTTGCCTGGCAGCTTCAACAGGGTCTATTTTATTTCTTATTAGTTTGTTCATTTCTTCTTGAGCTACACTGTCAATTACAATATCTTTAACATCTTCCTTCGGTATAATTTCTTTGGTTGCAGCATCACTATTTGCTTTTGAGGAAGAGTCAAGAATAACCAGGGTCCTTTTTGTGTTGTTACTAGGACCAATAGTAATATTACTCTTAAACTCGTTTTTAATTTCAATTTGAGTGTTACTTTTAGCAGTCTTATTTTTACTATTTTGGTAATCAAAACCACCTACACTTATCGTAACTTTGTTACTCCCCGAATTATTGACTGATGGTGTACATTCTCCAATGCGCACTGAAGTCTTACGAATTTTCTGTTCAACTGAATCGTTTTCCTTTCCAGTGATCATGATCGAAGTTCTCCTATTGGATTGAGTTTGTGGACTGGTAACTGATAGGTTTTGTGTTGACGAGGATACCGTGACTATCGTACGATTCTGACTCATTTCTTCGCTTTTCTCCACGTCCGCAGGTTCTGCTAGTGGCACGTGTAGCTTGACGGATTCAGCTTTGAAATTTATTCTCTCCCCATCTTCATATTTGGAGTTTTGCTCTAGTGCTTCATACACTTCGGTGACACTAGACAAAGCCTCCATCATAGGAACATTTTCTTCAAAAGGTGATAAACCATTATTTACAATGCTAGACTCCCGATTCCACATGGGTCCTTCTTCTTCTTCCCTAATATCTGCTGCAGTAGTGATGGGAAGTGTTAGAGAAGTCCTCCTTGAGAAGAGAGTGTCCGATGGTATTTCTAAATGCCTGACCGGAGAGTTTGATGAACTTCTTGGCCTTATCTCGGTCTTCCCTCTCTTCTTGTTGATCTTCTCTATCTCCTCCTTGGTGAAGGGGAATATCTGCCTTGGCGGTGGTGGTGGCGGGGGTGGCGGCATGCCCCCGGATGTCTCCTGGTAGTCCCTGATGTCCCCCGTCTCTTCCCCGGCGGGTGGGGGTGGTGGGGGGTGGCGGTTCCTTAGGTCTGGGTCGTCCCGGACTCAATACTCTCCGCTCAGGTTTTCTCCCTCCTTCAGTAAACGCCTCTCTCGAATCTCTTCTTCCGGTCCGTAGCCGAAGTCGCATTGTGTCATTGAACTTGCAGCCTGGTTCGGCCCCTGGGGATGTTCGGTCACTGAGACTTCTTTGGATGCTGTTGTTTCTAACGCCATCTGAAAAAAAAAAAAAAAAACACCTATTTAGTGTCTTGATTTTCAAATTCACCATCATAACAACATGGGCTTGTTTTGATAGGTTTTGATTTCTGGGGATACGAGCTTTGGATGGTACATCGGGTGATTCGGTAATAAATTCAAACCAACATCTTATTCAACCTTTTGGCTGATTAGAAGGCTATTATATCGGCTCATTATTCAACTACTATGCACAAGAACTGCCAGCGGTCGATCTCATCAGTCTGACGCTTGAATCGATAAATCGTCATAGCAACCGAACACGTACTCGGATCTTTTTCTTCCATTTAACAACATTGAGTTGAAAGATGCGACAATCAATGTATCATTTGTTCAATATAAAAATATCACAAAATAGATTTTAAAAATATTATTAACTGCGAAATTGGCAAAAACGAGCTGGCACTCTTGTCAAATACTTTGAAAAATACCTATTGGGTAGGTAATACTTTTGTATTACAGATTGACATTTTTGTCAATGTCGCTGACACTCAAAGGGTTAAATGGTTTGTTTTCAGGTCTAAAAATAAAGTCTAACAAAAAACCGTGCTTATTTTATGGTACAGTTCTTTACAATTGTTAAAAAATATATCATGCCAGATTTCTGGGATTGCGAATTTACAGGTGTGAACGACAAATATACATATAACAGATACATATAACATATATATTATGTGTATGCATACAATAAAAAGATTTTTCACAAAAATAAAATACACGCAAATAGTCTATTGGAAATTGTAATAGCTGTAACTCACCCCCTCTCACCCTCCAATTTTGCCGGGGCAGAGAGTAGACAAATTTTTGCAACAATTCAGTCAGAACCACATTAAAATAAATTTTGAAAGTAGTTGATCGAAACAATTGTATTAATTCCTTTTATTGTTTCCCAAAACTATGATAAAGAAATTGAAAAAACAAATTCTTAATATACCAAATGATATGATTAAAGTCCTTATTCTTTACTCATTCAAAGTGGGTACTTTATCATGCGAATCTATACAAGGCAAGTACAAAACTTTTCCTCTACCACTTTATTACTTCTTAAGACACGGACGATAACAGGGTCCTTTTCTCAGTGTATCCTTTGGATGAACGTATCCTTTTTCTCAGCTTGTATGTGTATCGTATAATGAGAAATTTCTTTTAATACCGTTTGAAAGGTTATGTCTTGTAGATGAGCATAAACATATTAATTTACACTGGCCTCCAGGGCTACACCCTACAGACTACTTTCAGTTTCAATGTTAATCTTGAGGAAGCACAATAAGGGGTGGTTTCTCGAAGCAAGTTTAAACCTAAAACCAACATTGTCCATATGATTAATATTGAGTTTAACGAAGTTTAACTTAAACGTGCTTGGAGAAACGGCCCTAAGTGGTTGAATACTTTTACAGCTGTTGTAATATTAAATGACAACAAAACCGGGAAGAACATTGTTTCAGTTGTAAAATAGTTTTAAAGTAATTGGGCTCATATCATATCGAGTGAATTTTTCAAATCATATCAAATTCCGACCCGACCAGAGTGGGATCTCATCTATATATTTAATAATAAACTAGGTTTGATTTGATTTTATTTGAATGAAGGGAATATTTATGTACACACATTTAACTTAAACCAACTGCATTGGTAGATCACCAATCTATGAATATCCCGACCACCGCATCGCATTGTTGCATATTCCATTGCATCACCCCCCCCCCATTCACACACTGGCATGTTACGTTTTCCTGCATCTGCATTTTTGTGGCCTCCATTCACCTGGGAATTAGTGGCATGGAACATGTTGCAGTGTGGTGCAATCATTTTTTGTAACGCCCTTTGAATTCACGTAATTATTAAATTGGATAACCTTAATAATTTATTTTTTATGCTAGAAGAAGATTAAACCCAACATTTAAATTAAATTATCGTTCTATCCGAATATCTCGAAAGGTACAGGTTGTGATCAAAACTATTTACTGACGACTCTAGCAGTAGACATTTTTCATCTACAAAGTGGTAACTTAGTAGACTAATACAGAGTTGCTTTTATATTAAAACAAAACCTCTGTTGTTTTTTAATTAGATAATTTTTTAGTTCAGTATCAGAATTGTTTAGTACCATATTTCAATTTATTATTTATTTTTTTTAGATAACGTACTTAAGGGTGCGCTCTACCCATCTGCCGCACGCGGATGCAAGGGTTTAGAATCTCCGTGTTTGTCGCCCCAGTTGTAAACCGATTTGAAATATTTTGGTGTCATTCTTTTCGTAATATAATTATGTACTCCGCTATCATCTTAAAATTACCCTCAGGGGCAGTGGGCTTTCCACTGTACGGGTGTTTCTTGGCGACCCCGGGGTACCTGAGCCAAGCTGTGAGACCCTCCTCACAGTTCTTCCCGAGCTAGGGCCTTTCTTCTCATCTTTCAGGTCTTAGCTCACCGTCTTTATTCTTTCCTGAGCTAACCTTGCTCACCTTCTTGTTTTCGACCCCGAATCAAGGGTGTCTTTCCACCTTCTTTCGACCGGCGCATGCTGGGGGGTCCTGGGAGTGTCCCTGTTGTGTTGCAGGACTGATGTGTGCCTCGCACTGCCGATGGTCTCCTCCAGTGTGTCGTCAGAAGCCAGCCGCTTCGGACCTTAGTCAGGGAGTGCGGCATGGATGCAGGGATCGGACTCTGCATTGCCACGGTGCGACCCCCAGCACGTCCGGCACATTTTGTGTATCGGTGCTGGGCAAACGGAGGTTCGGGCCCCGGAGTACCGGGGTAGGGGGTTGTCTTATCTCCTACGGGGGGTAGACCTCTGAGGGTGTACCCACTCTCGGCCGATGAAGGGCCGCCCCTTGCCGCACGATGCGCTGGTGACATGAAAGTATGGATTTTATCAACCGAAACACGAAGAACGTAAAGGAGAATGAGCAAGCCGCTTTTAGGCGAAGCTCTATTGTGCAGAGGTCTCCGACCTCGAAGACTGGGACGCCGACAGTGGGAATTAAAACCTCCCCCCCACCGGCACCGTTCAAGACGTTAAGTGACGCCGGATCGTCGTCCGAGCCTGAAAAGAAGAAAGTGGAGGTCAATCTAGCGATGAAGGTGACCGAGGCAGAAACCTCAAAAGCCAGGCTCGATGGAATACCTCCCAGGAAGAGCCCTCTTCGTGCGGCATTCGAGCTGCAAATGCTGCGGCAGCAGCAGGACGACGCCCACGAGGAGGAAGACTCATGTCTGAAGAAGATGAAAGCTCTTTTGAAGGAGATGGCCAAGGCCCTCTTAATTCAAAAGAACATAAACAAGGCCATAAAAGAGGGGATTCCGAAACTCGAAGATTCTCTAGAAGAAATCGAGGAATGCCGGAAAATCAGGCTAAAGGCAGTGAAACAGGAGCGCGATGTCACGAACCGAGTCATCTCTGCTTCGCCTCAAGCTCATCTGGCTGAGTCCCAGACTCAAGCCAGAAAGCGAAAGAAGAGGCAGAGCGGTTCATCGTCGGGAAGCCCTGAGCTCGGGGAGTTGGACTTGGCGCCGAGGCCGGTTTTTGTCACTGCATCATCGCAGGACATCTCCTGTCCCGGCTGCTCATTCCATCCCGGGCGCTGTCGTTGTTCCAGCGGCTACTCCTGCAGAGGTTCCTGCTCCGGCGGCTAATCCTGCCTTGGCAGCAAACTCTGCCTCAACACCTTTGGGGGGCTGGAAGACGCGCCTGTCTAAGAAAGAAAGGAGGAGGCAGAAGCAAGCGGAGGCAGCTTCAAAAAGTGCGTCGAGGGTGGAGCGGACGCAAGTCTCAAACCCGGTTGGGGAGGCCTCTGGCAAGTCTGTCAGAAAGCCTAAACAACCCAGGCCTAAGAAGCCAGGACGGAGGCAATCTTGATCAAGCCCTTAGGGGGGGCGATCTTTTGCCGATGTTCTGGGTCAAATTAGATCACAGGCCAAACCGGAAGAGACCGACACCGTTATCAAGTCTATTCGGCGAACCCAGAACGGGGATGTCCTCCTCGAACTGGGGAAGTCGAGTGACAAGATCGGTTTTGCCGCTTCCCTCAAGACTGCACTTGGGGACAAAGGCTCCATCAAGGCCCTAGAACCGAAGTGTTCAGTCGAGATTCGGGACCTTGATGTCCTCTCCACGAAGATGAGGTGACCCGTGCGATCCAGGTGGCACTCCGGAGATACCGGCCGATGGAGTGAGGGTATGGCTGACAAAGCCTAACCGAAGTCAACTCCGGATGGCTGTTGCTGAGATGAGCGAAAAGCACGCCAATAAGCTGCTTAGCCTTCAGCACCTCAGAGTCGGTTGGGTCAGTTGCAGGCTCAAACGGAGGGTGGTAGTTTCGAGATGCTTCCGCTATCTCGGTTTCGGCCACTCCTCCCAAAACTGTAAAGGGCCCGACAGGAGTGCCAACTGCTTCCAGTGTGGAAGCCAGGGCCACAACGTAAGGAATGTTCCTCGAGCCCCTCCTGCTTCCTCTGCAAGGATTCAGGCTCCAGTGCCCTCGGTCACTTACCCGGGTCTGGTCAGTGCGGTGCCTTCAGAGCCGCACTTGAACAGGCAAAAGGCAGCGGCCGGTAATTCGCATCCTCCAGGCCAACCTTCATAGATCCTGGGGAGCTGATAACCTTCTAGATCAGCTCGCTTGAGAAATTGGTGCTGACGCGCTCCTTATCAGTGAACAGTATCGGGACAGAGACCCAAACACTTGGATCTCGGACAGCCTCGGTACTGCTGCATTTTGGGCACGTAATACACAAGATGTTTTGGTGCGGAGTCACGGGCGCGGCCGAGGATTCGTCTGGGTTCGGTGTAGGGACGTGACTATCTTCAGTTGCTACCTCACACCCAACGAGGCCGTCCAGGACTTCCGCGACAAGATAGATAGCCTAGAGGAGTGCGTTCTCGGCACCACCGGGCATGTCGTCGTTGGTGGCGATTTCAACGCCAGGGCCGTCGAGTGGGGAATGCCCTCTACCAGCTCCCGGGGGGAAATACATCCTGGATTTCATCGCCAGGGCCGGTCTTGTCGTCCTCAACCAGGGCGACACACCTACTTTTCGGCGCCCCGGGCAGAGAGGCACGATCCCCGACGTCACCTTTGCGTCTGAGTCACTCCTTCCGAGGATCTCTGGCTGGAGGGTTGTGGAGGACTACACGGGTAGCGACCACCAATACATCGTTTTTTGACCTGCATGATCAGGCAAATCGTCGAGTTTCGCATCTCGGGAAGGGCCACGCCGGTGGAACACCAACAAACTGGACGTGGTCAAGTTCACCGAAGTCATCTCTCGGGGAGCGCAGGGGAATCCTGGTGAGGCTGGGGCCGAGGCACTAGTAACATCCACGATGGAACTGATCGTCTCGGCCTGCGACCAGTCTATGCCGCGAAGGAAACCCCGACGCGACAAACAACCCGTTTACTGGTGGACTGAAGAGATTGCGGAACTCAGAAGAACATGTTTAAGAACTAGACGAGCCGCCACAAGAGCGAGAATTCCCGCAGACAGAGTTCGTAAGTCGGAGGCCTATAAAGCTGCGAGAAAATCTCTCCGCCAGGCGATAAACAGGAGCAAGGCGAATAGCTGGAGGAGACTTCGTGACGACGTTGACTCTGACCCTTGGGGGCCTGGGTTACAAACTTGTAACACAGAAACTCGGCACCCGCTCTCCACCTTCCATCATGGAGGGGCGCCACCATGGGGAGGATCGTCGCTGCGTTGTTTCCTGAACATCCACAGCGACCGCCGGTTGACTTCGGACGGGTAGAGGACGTTCCACTCTTCACTATCGAGGAGCTGAAACCTCCGTTCTCTCCCTGAAGAGCAACAAGGCTCCTGCCCGGACGGGAATCCCAGTGAGGCTTTAAAGAAAGTATTTTTAATCAACGCTGACTTGTTGTTGAGAATGTACAATGCCTGTTTGGTAGAAGGGGTGTTTCGGCTCCCTGGAAAACAGCCAGGCTTGTACTGATCAGCAAGGGCAAAGGTGATCCCGAACTGCCGTCGTCCACAGGCCTCTCTGCATGTTGGACACGGCTGGGAAGCTGTTCGAGAAGCTGATCCGTTCCCGCCTGACTTCTGCCGTGGAAGCTGCCGGGGACTTATGCCCCCGTCAGTACGGCTTCAGAAAGGGACGGTCAACGATCGACGCTGTCACCGAAGTTCAGAGAGCTGTGGAGAGAGCCGAGAGCCACAACCATTTCTCCCGCCGAGTAGTGCTTCTTGTTACGCTTGATGTCAAGAATGCCTTCAACTCGGCGAGGTGGGTCGATATGTTGGATGCGCTTCGTAACACCTTTCGTATTCCTGCATATCTGTTGCGGCTCATCGAGGATTATCTACGCTCTCGAAGCCTGATCTATGACACGAGGGACGGAACGCGGACGATGGAAGTCACTTCTGGTGCCGCACAAGGTTCAATACTCGGCCCGGATCTCTGGAACGTTGCCTATGACAGCCTCCTGAGGTCCGAGATGCCTGAGGAAACCACTTTGGTTGGGTACGCCGATGACGTCGCAGCTCTCATTGCTGCACGCAACGTTGAGCTGGCCCAACTAAAGTTGAACCGAGTTATGCGGGTTGTCAACAACTGGATGTCCGATCACGGTCTCTCGCTTGCTCTTAGTAAGACGGAGATCGTGATTCTCACGAAGAAGAGGATCGACACCGTCGTCCCGTTTCGAGTGGGAAGGGAGGTGGTCACATCAACTCGTGCCGCCAAATACCTTGGGGTTATGGTGGACACCAAGTTAAGCTGGAGGGATCAGATCTTCCGTACGGCGGACAAGGCCGCTAAGGTAGTTACTCACCTTAGTAGGCTGATGGCCAATGCCGGGGGTCCCCGATCCAGCAGAAGACGTCTGTTGATGTCCGCGGTCCAGTCCGTGCTCCTTTACGGGCGAGATCGGCAAGGACACGGCAAGAACAGAAGAGCGCTCCCGAACCTTCCAGCAGTGGCAACACAGCTGGAGCACGACACCCCGAGGACGATGGACTGCGCGACTTATCAAGCAGGTCCAACCATGGGTGGAACGGCGGCATGGGGAGGTGGACTACTACCTGACCCAATTTTTGACAGGTCACGGCTATTTTCGATCGTACCTGAACCGGATGGGAAAGACCGGTTCACCGGACTGCATTTATTGCCCGGGTGTTCCCGACGATGCGGAACACACATTCTTCCGCTGTCCCCGTTGGGAAGGGCCCCCGCCTGGAGGCCACACAAATATTTGGTGCATTTTCGGTGGACTCGGTCTGCCAAAAGATTTTGGAGGATGAGGGCAACTGGGATTGTTTGTCACAGTTCGTCCAGGGCATCCTCCTGGAAAAGAAAACCGATCTGGACCGCGAAGTGGCCCAGATCCCTTGATAGAGCGGCTGGATAAGGAGCGAGCCCGACGGGCGTAAGCCAAATTTAGGCCTAGCCTGACGTAATGTGATAAACAATTCCAGGTTAGATTCCTAAAGAGTAGAGGAGGTTTTTTTAGTGGGTAAACCGTTTTTTAGGGGAGCCCCACCACTACAGGCTGGCCACCTGTGTGCGTAATGCATTCTTCCGCCTCTCCCTCAAAAAAAAATAAAAAAAATCATCTTAAAATTCGATACTAATTTAAATTACTAAGCAGGGTGCTTGCTAATAATGTTGAAATAAGCGTTTTTGTATCAAGTTTTAACACATTAAAAACAATTTTTTAAGAAAAAAATAAGACGATACGTGAGTACAATATAATCTTAAGAACAAGAATCTGCAATAAGATTGGTAAAAAGTTTATAGATAACGATGCAAGAAAGGAGATGCGAAAGGTCTGCAATTTCAAAAAATCGTTATCAGACCACCAATCGATTTCGCACTGAAACAAAAAAAAGCATTAAAGTAACCAAATTTAAAATCACCCGTCATATATTTTCCCAAATGTGAGTTTCCGCGTATAGCGGCGGTTAACAGTCTCGCTCGACGATTTTGACGCCGAGGTAGAGCGCACCCTTAAAATCTTTACAGAATAGGCCTATTATGATCTCCAAATTTCATCCCTTATTTAATACTTTTTTTTACGGTAATTAAATAATCATACAGTAACTATAACTTAACACTTTACAAACTTTGTGTAAAACTAGCATCTTTTATTTTATAATTAAGAATGAGGTCTGATTTGAACATTTCGCAAATGCCATTCCAGGGGACGCAATAGAGAAGGGACATCTCTAACAAAACCTTGTAACAGAAACCTTGATCACACTATGATTCCCATTGATTTAAAGTAGCTTTATCAGAGGCGATTTTTCTACATGATGCAAGTGGTAATTGGGACAAAACAATTACAACCCGCTTATTATACGGGGACAATTAATTGAGAGGTAATGCAGGACAAGGTCCTGCGATCGCCCGCCCCCCGAGCTAGTTCCGCCACCACCCACTAGATCGCAGCGCTAGTGCTTCCTTTCTCCACTAGAAAGCGCTGCTCTTAAGTAGTAATTAGAAGAGATTAGCGATTAGCGTTTTGTCTCTGTATTTGGGGAGAAACTTCCGGTTGATCGAATCGAAAAGAGTGTAAAACTATGCGGTTGGGTGGTCACAAAGATGTCGTTGGTCATTAATGATCAGGCTGAAGAATTCGCTGATTCTATTATCAATAATAGTGCCGTCAGGTTTGGCATTGAAATCACACCCATCAACACTGGCCTTTCATTATTTGCTTAAATCCATTGATGTATGCATATATGGAACCGTCAGTGTCTTAAACATTACTGAAGGCGTATAATAATTTGAATAAGATATTGTTTGGTTAACAGTCATAATACTCCATTTTTTTCGCTCTCTCACTTAAATTGCGAATGAAAAACAGCAAAAAACATATAATCGGTTGATTCAATATCAATCTTGGTATTACATTGGCTGTAATAAATATTTGTAGCAATGGTTAAAATAGTTGCATACAATTAATTTTAGTCCACTCATTTAGATTGTACTATACAGGCCACCGCGATTAAAAGATTAGAAGAACCAAAGAAAATATTTTTTTAGTGTATGTAAGGGGGCCGTTCGGCAAAACGAAATGGGCTCGTCGAAATGTCGGTAATTTTGTAGGAAGATTGCCTGAGTTACCGACGCCCGAGCCAAGATATCGGAAGGCACAAAAAATGGAAAATCAGGAGCGGCCGTTGCGTCCCTGGTCTCCCCCTCCTCCAACCGACCCCGAAAGATTTCCAATGAATGACACTGACCACACGCCAGCACAACAGAGCGGCCGGCGCAGACCCGGTTTTCGGGGTTGTAAAATTATCTCGCTTCACTGGCACGGTCTGTCCCGCACCGAGGGAGGCTCGACAGCCGTGCTGTGGGTATGAGAAATTCAACACGCGACTCTGAGTGACGGATTGCACGGTTATGTTTATTTTTGGATCAGTCAGAGTTTCCATAACATCCATATACTGTCGCTAAACAAAAAATTACACTAACATAATCACTTTATTTAGAATAGGGCATTGTCTTTTTAATGTTTGATATAATTTCAAAACAAACTTTTATAGTTTTAATTTTAGATATCATTTTAAAACAAACTGTCATAGTTTAAATTTCAGAAGTCCAAATTGTCTGTAACCTAAAAATTATTATTTCAATGTACGGTTTTTTTTAAATAACGTACATTTAAATATTTTAATCAATTATAAAGTAGTATTCAAATTATAAATAAAATAATTCTTACAAGGATTTAACATAACAAGGCAAATTTAAAAATTTTTATAATTTATTTACATACAAAATAAAAAAGCAAATTAATTGTATAGCCTACAAAATTAACAGATAGTCAAATACAAAAGTAACATATACAAAATGAGACTAACTTACAAAAATGATTTTAATTTTCAATTCGCTAATAAAATAACAATTTAATGACGTAAAACAATAAATACAAATTTAAAAAAAAACTTCCCTGCATAATTATAATACAGAAATGTAAATAGAAACAAATTGTAACTTCTTGATTAGCATTGTACGCGATGGTGCTGTTATTCAGTACTTGATTAAATTAAATTCAAGATTTGATGAGAACAGGATTTGATTGAAATCAACTAAAATAAGCTTCCCTACAAAGTTGTTCAGACAGATAGACTACGCAAATAAAAAACTATACAATACGAAAATAATAAAATACATAAATACAGTGAGGTATTTGAATTGAGTGAGGTATACAGTATTATAAATTGAACTCCTCCTACAATTTTCAACCGATTTTCAAGTTTTTGGTGTCGTTGGATAGGGCTTGGTCTGTAGTTGTTTCAACCAAAAACTGATGAGAATCGGACTGAAAATAAAAGCGCTATCCAACATTTAAATCTTAAAATTTCCCATTTAAATAACATTGGGGACTGAATACATTTGAAACATTTGAAACATCTGTTAATAGGCCTAATCAGCTGTAAATACGTGTAGTTACAACACGGCGATTAAAGATATTCACATTATTGGATTGGTCGGATGTCATTGATTTAGAACTAAAGAAACATGTGTACTGTATTTGAATAAATTGCTCGATTTCGAGCAACACGTATACTAGTATTATACTAATCACCTTAAGTAACAATACTTTAATAAAATAGTTTTTTTTTTGCGTCGAATGACTACAAAATTCACTAGGAGTGTTACTTTAATCTTACAAACTATTAAAAATGTACAGCTGATTTTTACAACAACATTTAAATGAAAGAAAACTTTATAATCCAGCGGAGGCCTAGATGCAAATAAATGGAAAAATAGAATTTGATCTTGAAACGGGTACAATGAGCGATGAGTTATTGTTCAAGAAAAGGTTTTTTGTTTACATTAAAGTATGTGATTAGTTTGATTAAAACAAAAAGAATAAACTAAACCCATAGAATAAAAATTAAATTATTATTAATTCAAACGTATAGTGTGGCAGCCAACAAAGTTTTGGTGTTCTGAAAAATTACACTATATATACTATTTTGTGTTTTACTAATTGTAGAATGATAGGATCGATAGAGTTTCAATTAAATACGTTTTTCTCCAAAGACTAGGAAAAACAGAAACATGCCATAAATCTAAAAATCTTCTAAATAAATGAGAAAGAACCGGGAAATTGCTCCATAAAATTTACATGGATTAAAAAATTTTTACTTTTTTACGAAAATAAGTTACGTGTATCTCTATTAGGAGAGCCGAATTTTGTATAGTGAATGAAGACGCTGTACTTTAAGGAGAGTGTTCAAATTTAATTTTGAGACCCTAAAAATTAAAACAGGAGGGAAAATACTATTTAAGCTCATGGACAAACAAGGTAATCAAACAGTTGAATGAAGTATGGTGTATTGAAAGTGTATTTATCCTGAAATGGGTGCTGAGCATCCGTCACGATTTTTAATCATTGTCCCTTTTCTAAGAATGGGGAAACACTCTATAAAATTTATAGGGATTTAAAAAAGTTTACTTTGTTTTCACGCAAATAAGTTACGTGTATTTATTAGGAGAGCCGAAAATTGTACAGTGAGTGAAGACAGTCTACTGTAACGGAGTGTGTTAACATTTTGTGACCCTAAAAAATAAAACAGGAGGTAAAATACTATTTCAATTAATGGAAAAACAAAATACATCAAATCAAATAAATAAAATGGTTGAAAAATAATGGTGTATGATGCACACTATTGAAAGTATGCTACTGTATTTATTCTGAAATGGGTGCTGAGCATCCGCACGGTTTTTAATAATTGCCCCTTTTCTACATTATGTTAATTTTTGTCTTAGCTCAAGGATTATTATTTATTAAAAAGCCCATTTTTAGAATCGATATAGGTTTTAACCATAGACAAAATTAAGCATTCATTCACGGTATCATGACTCTCGAGATTGTAAAGAGTACTTTGGAAGCGGATGACTGCCTTTGGTCATTGTGCTATTATTTAATGATCCTGAATAATGAAACGGCTGCTATTTGTCAGTATCAAAGACACCTCATCTGATCCATCACAACCATCACACTCACCCTTCAGTCATACTCACCTTAAAATACGCACCACAGAGTTCGTCGGCGTTTCAAATAAGTATCAAATTCTTTGCAAACAGTATTGCTAAAATATTATCGATAAAAAACAAATCTTCTGACAGCTTTCTTTGTAAAGCATTTTCTTGGTAATCCACTAAGATCTAAATTATTATAGTTAGGGGCTTTTGACTCTATGAGCCACTAGTATATCATAGTTCTATAACATAGGCCTATTACCATATTTATGCGATCAAAAATATTACAGTGTAATGGATCAAATATTATAATAATAACCTATGAACTGCCAAAGAACGCATTTTCATATTGATTTTACAAACAAAATTAAAATACCAATTGTAATCATTAAACTCTAAAATAATAAAAACAACCAAACAGTTTTTTTCCATTTATTACAATAATGGAAAAAAATTCTAATAGAGGGTATTTTACAAACACTTATGTTATTATTTTACTAACGGTTATAATAATATTTTGTTTCTATCATAGTTAATATAATAGATGTGATAATATAAATATGTTGCATATAGTACTATGATAGTGTAATACCGGACTTAATCAAATGGGGAAATTGCGAACTTTGAGGGCTTTCAAGGCCCTTCCTTTCGTATTGCTATTTACCAACAACAACTTCACGCTGAGCTATTAAATGCATCGGCCTCACGTATGAGAAGTGAGAACGACTGGCCGGAGCGGCGGTGTACTGTGCGTGGCCGGCAGCCACAATGGCTAGGAGATCGACGAGAGATCGATGGCGTGGACGGTTGGGTTTGTTTATAACTTGAAAACTACTTTTGCTTGAAGATATTTGTAAGATGGATAGTATAAAGGAAACAGAAAAATTAAACAGGACTGGTAGTAGTTTCCTTCACGTAGTTCGTTGCCGCGCCGCTAGGTTCACCCGAAACAGTGGCCTTTTTCCCGCGCGAGGGCAAAACATGCAATCGTATTTCCCGTCTTCGGTTAGTGTTTACCGACCAAAATATTTTATTTTACGATTTATTTGAAGTTAAAGAGTGGTTCTAGTGGAAGGCTACCTGCTTTTTCAATAATTTGTGATATTTCTACGTGAAAATGTATGTCAAAGTTAGTGAATTTCAGCATCAAATAAAAGTTATTATAAAATTTTTTTCGAAAAAAAAACAGGTATACTTCCACTAGAACCACTATTTGACTACCATATAAAACAAACAGCTTAAGTCTACGATGAACAGTTCCAACCGAAGGCTGGAAATACGATTGCATGTTTTCGGGTAGATTTTCGGTGCCGAACGGCCCCCTTAATTTAAATAATCCTGCTTTTCTAAAGATCGTGTAGTTTAATCAGGAACATTAACTATAATGAAAGACTGGTTATAACTAACAAAATAACATTTTCATTAGTGAAACATCAATAATTAAACTTACGCTTAAAGATTATTTTGTATAATTTTTCCATAGATCACACACTTTCCAATTTTAGACCGAGAGTAGGCCAACCATAACTAAAAGCTAAAGTTGTTGCAGTATGCTTCAAGCAGAATACAACGTTCTCAATGTTTTCATCTAATCCTTATTGATTTATGTTTTGTGAAACGATTTTTAACCCGGGCCCCGGGGGCTAATCATGACATGTGCTCCATAAAATTCGAAAAGTGGGTGTCTCTATCCTACCTCCAAACATTTCCTTCATGGCTGTGTTTTTCTGTACATGCATATCATTAGATGTCTCTCAGACATTCAGGGCTGCCTTCTACTTGCCCCGACTGGACTGGAACCGCTGTAACGGAGACAGAGCCGAATAAACAGGAAAGCGTGAGCAGGTTGGAGCCATGATCAATCACCAGACGCGGTCCTTGACCTTGATACCGGGGAGGCGGACGTGTCGGGTGGGGTTACGGTGAGGACAAGACAACCGCCGCCGTCATGGTTTAGCCTACGGATAAAGACTACACTGGGAGGGTGCCATCTACATGTACGAAGCATTCGTGGGGAATGGGGAAATGAGAAATCTTATTCACCTTCGTTGAAAAAGTGTAATAACCCCGACAACAGATTGTTATAAGCTAGCTTGAAATAAAGTCGGAATAATCGTTATGTTAGCGATGAGTGGAAAATTTTGTTTATTTAATTCATCCAAAACTAACAAGTTTATACTTTTCTTTGAAATGGCGACGCTACCTACACTTTTAGGCCAAGTATGAATGAATGATGAGTGTAAATTGGGTGTAATGACTTGTGTACCTTTAATACCGACAAATACCAGCTTATTCGTATGTAAGATCATTAAATAATGGTCTTATGAACAAATACCCCCGTCGCAGCAGACCTGCGTACTCAGCGAATTTCCAATGGAATTTAAGATTATTTACTTTCCCCATAAAAACACCATAGGATCGAGTATGTAGGTTTGCTGCCATTGGGTGTTGTTAGAAAATCTAAGGTAATCAATAATTGGTGAATGTAAACACAAAATTGTATCAAACTCTGGCAGTTTTTTATTTTCCCCATAAACCCCATGGGGGTGAGTATGTAGGTTTGCCGCCATATGGGTTTTGTAAGCAAGTATAAGTTAAACCTTATATAGATAATGTACATACCAAATTTGATTAGGTTATGTTAATAAATAAGCAAGATATAGGGTTTTCTTGATTTCCCATAAGAATAACATGGAAAACACATTTTTTGATTTGCCCCGTAACCAGTTATGCTATGATAAAAATTCAAAATACCAAATTGTTTGTTTTTTTAAGCTCTTTTAAATGGTTTCAGTTAAAATTAATGAATTTTAAAAATTAAGGTCCAAAAATGCCAAAAACCCATTTTTGACCCCTTTGAAACCCCATAAACCCCCGTTCCCATAACCCGAGAATGCTGGTTCGCGAACTCATGAAAATAGATCTGGTCTTACACCTCCATACCAAATTTCATCAAAATCGGAGGTCACCTTCAAAAGTTATCAGTACCACGGACACATAGATAGATAGATAGATAGATATATAGATATATATATATATACATATATATGAAAATGAACGAATGGTGTTTTTAGCTTCTGGGGACCTCAAAATGAAAAAGTAAAGTGGTCCCGGGCTTAGGTCTTACCATGGCTACTACCGTAATAGCGTATTCCCTATAGGGAAATTCGCTAAAAACACTGTATATGATAAAAAACACTTTGTACTAATAATAACAATTGAATGTTAATAGATTATTCTTAAGAAAGCTACAAGCTCGGCGATGCTATTACACGAATTGTCCGAAAACAAGTACGCGACCACACAAGCAACCACACGTTGCCGGAACTTGGTTAGGTATACAAGTGTACGGTACGGTATAAAAGATGGTGAATTCGCACTCTCATCAATTTGCATTTTCCCAATCCTTAGTTTTTCGTATGTACAACTTAGATAAACAGATATGTATAAAATCACACCTTTTTCCTACAAACGTCACCTAAGACGTTAAAAACACAATTAGAAACATTCCAGTTCCAAACATTTTATCTACGCCTGAAGGGTCATTCGGTGAAATACTGTACGATCAACAGACACGTTGAAGAAGCAATTGTCTAAGGAATGCTAGAGTCTTAAGATATAGAAGGTATGGAGGTATTTTAAGAATATGAATTTTGAGTGTCTAAATTGTTGTTTTCATTTCAGGCCGTCGCGTCGCCGAGCCGTGTCGCTCCCACCTTCTCACTGCCCGCTTTCCAACCATCGGTAAGCGGTATTTTCTTTTAGATCACTTTACTTTTTTGTATACAATCTTGTTTGATCAATTGTTGATTTTATTGAATAAATGTCTTTATGTTAGTTGGAATAATAAACAGTAATCGGTTTCGTGAAGTGTATTTAATTCCTGTTTTACTGATCTTTTGTCAGATTTATTGGAGTGCACAGCAAGCTCTTAGAAAGTTTCTATTCATTATATTTTGCATAAATTAAAATATAGAATACACTATACTTTAAAACGAACATTAGAATGTAGCATTGTTCATACATGGCAATTAAAAATATTTAAAAGAATATAAAACAACTTAATTTTCTGTAATTATAAGTAGTTGGATAAATCAGCAAAAATCCCAATTGAAATTTTATTCAGTATATACAGGGTGTCAAAAAATGATGTATGATTTTTGGGGATGATTACTTATACAAAACTTACAAAAGTTCATATTAAGACGTGTCTTAAAATGCTTCGTTAAACCACTACCCCCCAGTTTTTACACTTAATGATTTATATTTTCATAGTTGTATATTTATTTGGCGTGAACCTTTATTATACCAATGATCATTTTCAGGAAAAAATATTTTTTTCCCGATTGTATTTTCAAATTGGTGGCCATTTAAAAATTTTACACTCAATCATCTCAAACCGGCAAATTTTATCAAAATTTTACAAGAAACAAAACAGTTGATAAACTGAATTACCTAAACAATGACAGCAAACAACGGAGTTATGGCGATTTTTATAAAAATCATTTGGGTAAATATGTTTATGTGATTTTCTTTATAAATAATCATCTCCTAAAATTCTGAAACGTATTTTTCTGACACTCTGTATACATAATTTTTTATAATTGTATTTTTTATTTCTTCATTAATATTGTTTTTAAAGTGACATTCTAGTTTGGCAATTAAACTCATGACTCGCTGATTACAAACTGAAAAACAAAAACATTACTGATAAACGAACTAAGCCATGACTAATTTAATTATGGGCTAGTGATGCAATAATATTAGGTCATGATAGAGTTTCTAAGAAGTGATTAGTTCGTGCGGAAAGGTGACTAACTAGTTATTGTTTCACATTTCACATCAATTTCTCTCTTTAATTTACAACTTGAATATCGCATATGCATGCAATATTCTCTAATATATGAACATCTATGTTGAATTATAACACCTCTGACTTTATTTACGTCTATTAAAGACAATTATGAATTTAACATCGATGCTGATGCAAAACCTGAGCAACTCAGTTCAAAAATATATTTTGGACAGATTAAATACTCTATTTGTTGTTACGCATTACTACGATGTTACAAGGAATCTGTAAGGATAAGTGCATGCTCCTTATCTCTTTAGATTAGATTCAGAACTATTTGAGTAATTCACTATTTTACTATTTGTATTTGTTAAATTTTTAAGAGTAACATAATGGCTACACATCACTAAATATTGTATTAGCTAGTGTAAACATGTTGCACTATTGGTTTTGGCTTGACACTTATAATATTACACTTATAATACACTTATAATATTGACATAATAATACACTTATAATTACACTAGACTTATAATATTGACACTTATAATTTTCTTGGTCTATATTATCAATGGCACATGTCGTCGTTTCCAGTAAGGTTATGACGCACGTATCGCTCGCCCTGATGCCTCATCAGCCGCCATTTCGCCAATCTGGGGCCCGCGGCAATTTCCGCGGCTTGGCGGGAGAAAGCCTCGGATGCTGAGGGCAATTACGTTGACGTGGGAACTTATGAACTTCCGGCACTTTCCCGCCACACTATCAGCCACGCCGACACTCGCTCCAGTAATTTACATAGAGTAATCATACTGTTTCGCCCGATCAATATATAATATGAAAGTATTGTTCCAAAGCCTTGAAAACGGCAATGCTATGCGATTTACATCGCATACTATAACACTATTCACGTTTTCATACAATTTATTTTTTAATATACGTATATATATTACTTGGCTCACTTGGGAGTGAGTGTTTTGCCAGTATGTCTAAAAAAAACTTTACTAATAGTCTACAATTATATGAGTTAGTTCTTCAAATGATGAATGACTTAGGGCCTTCCAGAAAACTTAAATTTTAATGGTTTTGGAATAAAATACATACATTTTCCAACTTAAAATGATTTTAACTATTTCTTCTCGTTGCCCAAAATAAAAATACATGAATTATCATGTATAATTATGTAAATATGCATAAAAATTGGAAACAAGAAAGACACTATGTGCATTTGACTCACAGTAGAGATTAGCGGCTTGGACTTTGGTTACTCTGGATTCACGTTCGATTCCAGAATGTCCTTGGACATGGACATGGATGGGACCGCTTTGGAAGGTTTGGACCACTTTTCCTCAACTTTTTAAAATAGAATAACACGGTCAACAACACCATGGAAAAATTGAAAATTATAAACAATGTAAAAGAAATGCAAATGTGAATGCTTTTATTATTTATTTTTGGTAAGAAAATCATTGGTTTAAATTAATTTATAACTATAGACAAACTAATTAATCTGTAGAAGTGCTGTTTGAATTATCATTGACCACCCCAAAAGAAATTATTACCGTACCTGTTTTAAGAAACATCATCGTCATCGTTCATAGATTAGCATGAAAATTTTTGATGCCAATTATGAAAGCTGTTGGAAAGCTGTTTGATGTGAATTAGGAAAGCTGTCGGTAGAGTTTACAAATATATCTCAAAAGTATTTTGTAAAATAATACTTTTGGTTTATTAATACGCTCAGGGATTTTGTTTGTTATAGCTTTTACCGTGATCTTAACAGTTTTTATGATCATCTTAAAACATTAGGGCAATTTAAAAATGATATATTTTTTCTTAAAACTGTGAACCCTGTCTTGGATTTGTAAGGCTAAGTATGACAGTATGACAACTTTACCCAAACTTTGCATATCGGAGACTTCCAAGTATCGGAGGACGGAGGACGGTCCGCGGAGACAAGGCCGCGCTCCACATCTGCCCACCGGATCACCGTGACCTTGCGGCGGCGGCGCGGCGGGTCACGTCAAGCGAAATTGAAAAAAAACTTACTGAAACTACACATTTGTTTGTTAACTCATATATTGACATTTTTCACACAATTTAGACTTGGCTTAAGTGCTGGGGACGAACAGTTTGATTAGTCGAATCACTGAACCTAAACAAATTTCTTTTTCAAAGGTTAGCCTATTGAAAAATTTAGTTTACTACATATTTGTTAATTATTAGTGTTACAAAAATTATATAATATTTGCAGTGTTATGTTTTACCAATGTCATTTAAAATAAATAATTTACTTCAGATTGGAAAAATCCTCGTTTGACTTGTGCAGTCTAATAAAAACGAGGACTATCTTTATCTTCTAGTCATAGTCAAAATTATGTTTATGCCTAATACTACGTTAATACTATAGCTGTGGAAGCTGTAGACTATTATGCACTACCTTGAACTTGAAAAGAAGCAATAAAAAAGAACCTTTTTGTGATTTTGGGACAAAGTAATTAAAACAGAAGAAACTCAAATAAAATTTTTTTAAATTCTAAACTTTCGATATACTTGAATCAAATTATTTTCAATATGAAGTCTTTCACGCCAATGTTGTGCAACTTTAAATGCCAAAGTAAAGTTTCATTGTTAATAAAATTCTTCAATGTATTGCCAATAAACTATATTATTAATAACTATTATATTATTAATAATTCATTTGGATTTATTGTCAATAATTTTTCTCGTTGATTAATGATTTTTGGGAAGTAAAGATAAATTTAAACAAAGATAAAAGTACAAGATCGGTAACTTGTAGCTTCGGTTTTACCGCAAACCTTTTATTACCTATTTCAAATTAAATGGCTTAATTATATCTCATAATGACCCAAATTAAAAATGTGTAAACTTTAAGGCTAATGTGTAGCCTAATATACGCTGATGTGAAAAATTATGAGCTAAATAAAATTTGCACTCTCATCAGTTTTGTTTTCGTGTGTACCTTTCTTATCTGTTATATCGTAAATTAATTGTAAACATATCCATATCTATTATACTTATTTAATAAACGAAGGGGTTTTTTTCGGAATTGGATCTTACCCAACAATATTTTTTAACTAATTGGATCCATACAGTCCACATCAACTGAAATGTCGGTCGAATTTCGATCAGGAATGATCTATAGTCAAAATGTTGTTATAAATGAAAATAAAAGTTACGAACTGCTTAGAGTGAGAATCAATAAATAACGTAAAGAATTTCAACGGTCGATTGGAGCGGCAACGCCTCCCTCAAGGGAATAGTTGAGGAGCCTCAACAAAAAACCTGTATTTATGTGGCCCTCCGGGCGGACTGGTAGGAGGGAGGTGATATGACGGCGTAGTGGTGTGATGGTGTGGTGAAGAGGTCAGTAATCCCCGGTGTGGTTGGGGCGCGAGTCGGACACGGGACACGGCACGCGGGACACGGGACACGGGACACCACCATGCGTCACGACATCAGCTGGGAACTGGAACGGGACATCCCCGGAGTGAGTTTTAATACAAGAGTTTTATATTGTTATTTAATCTATCGTGATAAAATTGTAATAAAAATCCTTTACTAATCATAAGGGAGATTTATTTTGGATTCTCTATCAATTAAACACTCAGTGCTTTTATGTTTAATTAATGTGTATAGGTAGTTGCAGATCCTTCTAGTAACACTGTACAGAGAAAACTGTTTGGTTGAATCCAACAAAATTATTTTGTAAAATAATTTTACGTAAGAGATTGTTTGGTTTAACTTAAACTTTGTTGGTTAACTATTCCATTTGATTCAATAAAATTAGTTTTGTTGGAAAGTGCAAAAAGTTGTTTAAAAAGTTTAAAAATTAAACAAATGATCCATTTGGCGCATATTTAAAGTAAGTATTTAAAGTGAAATTAAAGTATCGACATAGACAATCTCTGCTTGGGCCACATTTGATCTGATCATATTATATAGAAAATTTCATGTCGTCGTCGTGAAGTTGAATTTCCCCTACATATGAACAGTATGAAGCATATATGGAACAGGTTATTGGTATGCCGTTCTTCCTATAGTGTGTGTGCCTCTGCTTTGTCTCCCACCTTGCTGTAATTGCAATTTCCATCCCTGCGCGAGCAGAGGGGTAAGTGCAGGTGCCCGTCATGGACGGTGGTACCCAACCGACCACCCCGCTCACAAGGGACCGTAGGCGATGTGAAACCGTGGGAGCATTAACTCATCCCTGCAATAGCCCAAACCAAGCGATTTGGGGGACACAGACAGGCACCACATTTCCTTAAAAAATGGGCTTTGTTAAAATTGTTTTGGTTTTTTCAGGACACAACTTTAAGCCAAAGTTAATAATTCTGAAGTTAAGAATTTAGGTGTAGCCTGAGGGTAGATGCATTAGGAAGCTTTTCAGAAAGTCCGATGAAGTGTTGCAGAACTCTCTCATAATGTTGTGGATCCTCTATCAGTGTGTCGTGCAGATTTTTCAATCCATCGAACACCCTTCTATAGGTTCCACCAAGTCTGAAACACTAAGCAGAACTTCCCTTAATAAAAGCTCCCCTCTAAGCTTCAACCCAGCAGGTTCAATCAGTAGCCCCACACTTAAACTCAAATCTAAAACTTCAGTGTTACCAACTCAGCCCAACATTGTGTCCTGTGGCTGTTTCCATTAAACATTAGCAGCACTTTCATTCAACCCAGGCTTTCTTTTTGGAGGTTAAAGCAAATCTTTGTTAGACCCTGTATCATTACTATACTTTATTATTGCAGTATTAATACTATACTGCTAAACTTTTGGAACGAGAGCAAATTCGAAGTGCTGCTTTTGTTTTTAGGAATGAGCCAAAAGTGAATTCGTTTCCATAGAAAACAATCACAGAATTATTGAACACATTTTTACAGCATTGTCACCTTTAAAATAAAATTTTCACTTAAGTAAATTAGAAAAATATGTTTTTCTTTGGTAGGTCTACTTGGTGAAATGGAAATAAGCCAGTCTTCTGTGTTTCTTTATGCTTGGGTTTACTTCGCTGATATTTATTCTTATATATAGAATCTATTATGTCTATTGTGCAACTTAAGTACAATATTGTAATAATTGACAATAATAATTGTCAAATTGTGACAATTAATTTGTGTCAATAATACAATAATTGACAAATTGTGACATTTTCTTCAATATCAGAGCTCTGATTTACTGGCTGTCCCTAATCTATTCGTAAAAGCTTATATTACACGTAATTTATGCTACGTAAATAAATTATAGCTTGCCCGCAAACGCTAGATATAATAACCAACAAAATTAAAACTTCCGACGAGAGTATTTATATTTGGCAGCAATTGAGAATGTAAGCACATTGTAATACTGTATAATAGTGGGACTACATTTTCGCCAAGAAACAGACCTACCGTTAAGAGGGCGTTGGAGTCAATCCAAATTCCGCCTTTCCCCCATAAGAGCAATGTTAAACGGGATGTCAAATAACTCTTTTATTTATAATCAGAAAATAATGGTTTATAGCTCTAAATAAAGGGTTTATCAAGGCGGATTTGGTTTGCGAGAGGGATTTTTTTATAAAAATTAGTGTTTTTTACCAACTTGAAATAATAAAGCAAGTTTTTTACTACTTTTAAAACATTTTCTACAGAATTTTATAAATTATTAACAAAGAATCGATCTCGCAAAAGGAACGGGGAATTTAATTGTGATTCAAACGCTATTTATTCTGAACCAATCGGACAAAAAATAAAGAAATTATATGACAAATGCCGGGGATAAGTTTAGCATTGCTCTAATGGGAAATAAATCCAACATGGCGGCACTCCAACGCCCTCTTAAGGATTCAGAGAGTTAGAAATTTGTTGGAAACAATTTTAGAAAACTTTGTTTTATTATTGTTTTGTTGAACTTGATTTTCTCCCACTAAATTCACCAATCGCCATTAGACTATATTAGTGGCTGTTGTATAGAAGCAGACGCCGCGCCACAGCTGGTCCGTCGTGGGAATCGGCTCGGCACCCCGGGAGTCTGGAAATGTCTGGAGATCGGAGACGCGTGAAATAGCAGATTACTCGGTCAAAGTAGAGCTGATAGGTCACCGCTTACGTCACGGTCCCCCCCCCCTACCCCCCCCCCCCCCCCCCACTGCCAAGACCGTCGACCGACGACACTACTTGCACTCTGCACTCTTGCACTTGCGTTGCGGCAGGAACAACCACCGGCGACAGATGTTTATACATCATTACATCATATACATCATACATCATTACATCGTATGCACTATGTATGACTGTATTGCTATTGCTTTGAACACCTTTATAGATTAATAGGGAGAACCTACCCAGACAAGTCCAAGTCCAAGTGGCAGTTGCGGTAACTTCCGGTATACGTTTCACATTGTTGCACGACCATTTTGATATTTCGCGGGTAAAAATTTCATCATGCAGTGCTTTACCTGCTTCCATTTTCTCTTTTATTTAAAGTCCAATGGAAGTGCGAGAGAGGTTTTAAATAAAATATAAAGGTTTGGGCTATTTGATTCCTTTTTGAATTTGTTCAATATTTTGAATCTATATGATGGTCTATAGTTGATCAACTTTGAACAATTAAAGCTTAGCATGGATTTAAAATATAAAAAATCCGTAAGCGAATCAAATAGCTTAAGACTTTATTTTTTATTAAAACTCTTTCACTTTTATCGAACTTAATAAAATGTATAAAATGGGAGCATTGAAGCACTGCATGACGTTCTAAGAGGAGGCCCTTCACCCCCTCTTAACAATGACCGCGGTTATAGGTCGTTTAGCCAGTAAACAGCTGACCGTATCGCAACAACGTCACTATGGAAAACGTTTGACTGCAATCCTTCCCTCGGTTAACTTCTCTGCGTAGGGTTTCAAGTTGGGAAAAAGTGGGCATCCATCCTAAATATTTGAGGACCATAAAACAAAACAATAAACGATATCGTTGTTTTCAGAAACTCTCTGATTTAGGCTATATTGGTAGAAATGCAAACTTCTAATTTGTTATTCAATGTATATTCCCATAATGTAAACATCATGGAATATTCCTATGACGTGTTTTAGGTAGCATAAAAACAATCTCCTACAGTTTTCAACCGATTTTAATGATTTTAGTGTCATTGGATAAAGTTTGACTAAAATTGTTTCTAAAGTGAAAATAACCATCCAAACTGGAAAACCCCATAAACACTTAAAAGTTCGTCCATTTGAATAACAGCGGAAAGAGAATTTATTTGTTATTTAACTGCAAATCAAATGTGCTGTAATAGTAAAATATACCACAGCAGAAGAAAACCTTTAAAAGCAGTGGAATAGGAATTAAACTTCTCCGTCAATACGATTCAATTAACGCAGCGCATTTTGCTGCACTGTTATACTTCTATTAAACATCAAACCTGCGAATGTATCTTCTATTAAATTTGACTAATGTTATTAAAACGAGACCCGAGTGTACCATTACTATAGTACATAAATAATTTATTTAAATGAGCAGTAACCCTCCTTTGATCATTTCATTATTCATATGACCCAGGCCTACAATAGAGCCTTGGGGAACCCCCTACATACATTATTTGCAGATTGTTATCGCTGCGCTGCCCACACTCCAGCATTTCACTTGAAGAGTTTAGAAATCACCGCGTTGACAGGGACAAAGTTGTTGTCATCTTCCCTTGTCCTGAATCCGTTTCCTGGCTGGATTACAGTGTTTAGTTAAGGCCTCGCGCCCACGCAGTAACTGCGCGTACACGCAATCCATTCTCTTCCGTCCAACAATCAGAACTCGTCTACGTAACCTCGAGTCGTCGCACCTTGTCATTGTCTCTAGACTTTCTTTCGCATTGTATGGATATTGTTGCATTATTATGCAAAATTAAAATATATATGTAACTATTTCTTCCAAAATCTTCCTGATTTTTTATTTAATAATTTGCGACTTAAAATGTAGTAAACATTTTCCTGCAAAAATACGCCACTAGACTTTTTATTTTTCAATAAGCAATGATTGAAAATATTTAATAGGATTTAATCTGATGGCTGATGGGCTGTCCAAGCCAAAAAATAATCCGAAGTATAACATGAGGTTAAGCTGTTAATTTTTTGTCAGATAAATAAATTATATTGTTTATCAAATAATGTTTGACTTTTAGTTACATTCCATCGCTGAATAGCTTAGCTAATTGGTCAAAATATATTGTGTAATAGTAGAAGTAAATATGAGTTACATAATTAATTTTAAATTGTTATGTATCCCTGTGTCATTAATAGTACTGTACTAATAGTAGAGTCATATATTAATTCAAGTATTTTTCGAAATGATAAATAGCAATGCAGGAAGGAAACAGTCTTGATCTAAATAGGAACTAACTAAACGGTGAAAGGTGGAAGCAAAAAGCTCGAGAAGCTATAAAACACTGCGGCCAGAACGTGAGTAATATTATTGTTGTTGCGTTGGCATTACGTCACCGCCGCGACCGCGCGTCTCAGGTGATTGACCAGCTGATCGGCAGGAAACAACTACAGCTAGTCGTCTGCTACGGATTTGGGCGCCAACGTGCCGCTAGAAATTTAACTGATTAGCTATGGGAAGGGAATTTATATTCTTGGTTATTGCTCTCATCGGGACAAAAATCTTTTAAGGTAGGTTTACACGTGAGAGTTTTTCACTCTCAGAGAGTTTCGTACTCTCAGCAGGTACTCGCAGAGGTGTTTACACAACAAGCGAATTTTCCAAGATTGTTAATCCCAGACAGTTTTCTGCGAGTACCATCAACAGCTGTCTGAGATTTTTATGAGAGTAACTAACCACTCTCCGAGAGTGAAAAACTCTCACGTGTAAACCCACCCTTAGACAGGACAGGGCTGAGCGAAAACAACTGCAAGCGGTTTCAGGTGCACCACATGAACCGCCACCCCCGCCTTCTCTCCCAGCCTTTGGATGGGGTCAGTAGGTCTAAAAGACGATTCAGCAACATCAGCTAGACTTTCATTAATTGAAACCAAAATAAATTTAATAAAAACAAAAACAAAAAGCAAGAAAAATTAAGAAAAACAATGACAAACCCTTTAAAATCATTCTGCATGACCTAAAAGACAAAAAAAACATTGAATTGAACATTTACACAACCTGCTAAAGGAAAACTCCATTTATTAAAATAAAGCATATAAATAGCAACTTAAAATTAAATGTCAATCAATTATGAAGATCTAATAGACATAAAATTCAGCAAACTCAACCACGCATAATTAAGAGTCTTCATCACCTTTGGCAAAATATCCATCGTACACTCTGATTTCCATTACAACTGTCCTAGTACAGTCAGGTGGGCCCAACTAGGGCGAGGGGTGAGGCGCGGGTACATTTCTAAAAACATCGGACTGCGACGTCCCACACACGCACGCGCAGACTCGCTACAATGAGAGTTCGGCCAGTCCGATGCTGTTGCAGCGTTGTCGTGTCTACATTTGAAGAGTATTTTAAAATTATTATTAATACTAGGCTCGAACTTTTCCATTTCAATATAGCCGATTAACATTTTACAGCGATTACAATTAATTAATGGGTTTCAATTATTATATTAGCTATAGCGTTTGAACAGAACATCCGATTTAGATTAAATTTGGTTCAGGGGTGTAAGGCAGTATCTACTTGAATGAGTTCGCGAACCAGAATGATCAGACAATACAGAAACTAAACAAAATAAGTAATTTTAAAATGATGGAACTAAAGTAATTATTTTCTTTAGAATAATCTGACGCAACGTATAGAGGTAACCCCCGCACACCAAAAACAGTTAGTTGACACCCACTAACAAAGGACATATAATCAACCTCTTGTATGTATGCTAAATTGCGTATAGGGCCTATATTGATAATTTTATTCGAATTAACCGAACTATGAAAGAGTTATACGAGTAATACTCGTATACTTATAACTCGTAATATACTTAATTAAATAGCCTAATTAAAATTACAATTTTGTTTACTAATTGCTTGGAACCATGAATTTTTTTTTATTTATGTTTCTAGCCTCAGTGTTTGAAAGTCGAAACATCTAGCTGTGTTTTTCGGTGACGCTCTTTTACAACAGTAAGTTAAATTTGTACAGCATAATGGCTTCACTGGATTTTACTTTTAATGTTTTTTTCTGTAAAGCAGTATAAAATAATTGTAATTTGAATGACATGTGCGACTGTACCTCTTTTCTCTCGGACCATGGAAGGCTCTAATTAAATAGTGGTCAATGAGACTCTGGCCCAGAGTCTAAGAATAAAATACATAATCAAAGTAATTAAATATAGTAATTAAATCAGCCGATCATAATTTTGAAAATTCAAACGCAAATGTCAGTATTTTATTAGAACAACTATAGGCTAACAAAATATTCCGGATGATGATGAAATCTGCTCAGATGAGATAATTTTTCCCTAATAAAATAAATAATTTTTCCCTTATAAACAGAACTGTATAAGATTTATTTGTCTTTTTAATTGCTTCATCATCACGTTATCCTATTAAGAACTGAACACATCAGTGTACCAAATTTCAACTCTCTGGCGTATCGAAAAAATTTGATGATTAGTAATGAATGAGTGAGGGATTTGTTTTTTAAGGTGGCGACTCACTACCTGACTTTTCACCGGACCGAGCATTGTACCGAGCAAAAACAAACAGCAAGTCCGGAAGTGTGTCAGGGGTGCGTACATCGGACCGAGCACACTGGAGGCTGGTTTGGGGCGAAACATCAAAGAAAAGATTGGTCAGGTGTACGGTCCGATGTACGGTAGTGTGTCAAGGTCAATTTTGCTAAGAACGCCGTACCGAGCGTGGCCCCGAACGCTCGGGATGGAAAGCCCCTCCCTTCCCCACCCCATCATCTAGCGCCCTGACTCACGCTCTCCTCCCTATCCCTCTATAAACTTCCTTCACCTCGCTTGGTGGATTTGTCCGGTACGATGCTCGGTCCGATGACTTGCTCGGCGAAATGTTCGGAGTAAATTTAATTCCCTTTACGATGTAATGTATACGGTACGATGCTCTTTCAGATGTCTTGCTCGGCGAAATGTTCGTAGTAAATTTACGTCCCTTATAGTCCGGGGCCGTTATGACAATATAGGGGTCCAATCGGACAAAATTAATAACAAAGCAAAACCACTTGGGAAGTGTTTGGCATGGTCCCCTGATCATTTTGTGAAAATTCCCAACTTTTCCCACTTTGGCATTTTCCGCCATCTTGGAAAATGGCGGCTAAAATATTTTACTATGTAAGCGTTTATTTAAAAATTAATTGTACGATAACCATGCGATGTAAAACCCCCCAAAAAGATTTATTCTATTCAGAAAAAGATTTCCTAAAAGGAAATGTGGTATTTATTGATGGTATTTCACACGCCAATAACAATATTTGAACATAAACCTAAAATTTGACAGAATTTTCGTGTTATATTTGAGGATTTTCTTAGTTTACTTCGATTGTATTGAAGATATGAGTTTTTGTCCCCTTATAAAAGTTGTAGCCAATAAAATTCTGCATCTTTTCATGTATAATGTTTGCACATTACTCCTATACAAACACTACAACATATTTTAAATTTTAACTTTTATGTATTTTAGCGACAGGCAACATAAAAATTTATATTTTAGCATGCAAGTACAACATTAATAACTTAGTGCAACCACCTGGGACTTATTTGGCATGGTTCCCTGGTCATTTTGTGAAAATTTCCATTCTTCCCACCTTGGCATTTTCCGCCATCTTGAAAAATGGCGGCTAAGACATTTCATTGTGTAAGCTTTCATTTGAAAATCAATTGTACGATAAGAATACAGTGTAAAAACCTCAAACAAGATTTATTCTACTCACGACAACATTTCCTACAAGAAAATGAGGTATTTATTGATGGTATTTTAAACGCTAGGGACAATATTGGAACATAAACTAAAAATTTTACAGAATTTTCATGTTTGTATTTGAGAATTTTCCTATTTTACTTCGATTGTATTGAAGATATGAATTTTGTCCCTTTACAAAAATTGTAGCCTATAGAATTGTGCATCTTTTCGTGTATAATGTTTGCACATTACTCCTAAAAAAGAGGTGAAAAATATTTTAAATTTTAACTTTTTTGTAGTTTGAAGACATGTTTAAAACAAATTATAATTTGATCAGGCAAATACAACATTAATAACTAAGTAAACCTTTCTTGACGTGTTTGGCATGTTGCCCTGATCGTTTTGTAAAAATTCCCATTAATTCCAACTTTGCCATCTTCCGCCATCTTGGGAAATGGGGGCTAAGTATGTAAATATGAGGACTTTTACTTAAAAAATTAGTTGTACGATAACGATACGGTGTAAAAGCACAGACAAGATTTTTTCTCCTCGCTTGAAAATATCCTTCAAGAAAGTATGGTGTTTATTAATGGTATCCACGCCAGGGTCAATAATTGAATATAAATTTGAAACTATATTACATGTTTTTGGCTTCGTCTGTATTGAAAATATGACAATATTGGGTATCTTCCCGTGTATAATGTTTGTACATTACTCTTAAAAAGGTTAAGAAATATTTTAAACTTTAACTTTTATGTAGTTTGGTGACAAGTAACAAACAAATTATAATGTAAGCAGGCAAGTACAACATTAATAACCAAGTAAAACCTTTTTGACATGTTTAGCATGGTTCCCTGATCATTTAGTAAAATTCCCACCTTTTCCTAAAAATGGCAATTTCAATCATCTTGGAAAATGATTGCTAAATAATGTAGGTTTACCCATATCATACTTATCTTTTAAAATGAATTGTACATCAACCATGAAATGTAAAACCCTTAAACAAGATTTATTGCACTTGTCAATGCATTTCCTATAAAAAAAAAATAAAAAAACAACATGTGGTGTGTATAAATGGGATGTATTACGTGCCACAAAACCATAAAGTGTTCTGGTTTATGATAGGTTCTATTCAATTGTAGGTTCTAGGTTAAACCAATTCATCAACTAATTCTATTACAATATTACATAATTAATCTAATTGAAGATTGAATCTTGCATTCAAGGAACAGAATTTTTTCTGTAGAGATTATAATGAAACTTGTTTCAGGTTTGTATACCAAGCTTGTTTTAGGCCTCAGTAACAACACAGCCTAATAGGCTCCAGTTTATTATTTTTAGTTACAAGTAGTTTTATACACCCCTGACTATGCCCATTTCATGTCAAACGACAGTAAAGATTCTTGATTCTTAAATGTATTTTTATTGACTTTTGAGAAGTGCAACTGTGGAAAAATCTACGATTTTTTTTTTTTAATTGAGAGGTTACCATGTCAAAAACGATCCAAGTGTTTTTTTTCTGTGATATTATTGTACTTGAATCATTTTTATCTTATTTTTAATCTAATCGCAAAGCAATATAAAAAGTCCAATTAAAAATGTTCTTTGTTTTTTTTTTGTGTGTACTATCAGTAGTTATGTTCTGATGAAGTATATGAAAAGATGCACAGATTAAAGGGCTTCATATTTGGTGCAAGTACAAACTGCATATGTTCAATAATAATAAGGCAAATTTGGCGATACATAGAAATATAAATGATACTTTTACAAAATTAAAACTAAACGCTCAAATGTTGAGTATGGCATGTAAGATATCCCATCAATAAAGACCACATTTTCTTACGCGAAACGCTTTAATGAGTGAAATACATCCAGTTGGATTTTACATCTTAGGTTTAATGTACAATTAATTTTAAAACAAAAAACATGATATGATTGTGATACTTGGCCACCATTTTCCAAGATGGCGGAAATAACCATTTGGAAAAAGGTTAGAATTTATCCAGATTATCGAGGGACCATGCTAAACACGTCAAGAAAGGTTTACTTGGTTATTAATTTTGCATTTGCCTGCTCAAATTATAATTTGTTTCTTACCTGTCTCCAAACTACATAAAAGTTAAAATTTAAAATATTTTTTAGCCATTTTTTAGGAGTAATGTGCAAACATTATACACGGCAAGATGCACAATTTTATAGGCTACAACTTTTGTGATGGGACAAAATTCATATCTTCAATACAATCGAAGTAAACTAGGAAAATTCTCAAATGTAACATGAAAATTCTGTAAAATTTTAAGTTTATGTTACAATATAGTCCCTAGCGTGTAAGATACCACCAATAAATACCACATTTTCTTGTAGAAAATGTTGTTGTGAGTAGAATAAATCTTGTTTGAAGATTTTACGCTGTATAGTTATCGTACAATTGATTTTTAAATGAAAGCTTACACAATGAAATGTCTTAGCCGCCATTTTCCAAGATGGCGGAGAATGCCAAGGTGGGAATGAATGGGAATTTTCACAAAATGATCAGGGAACCATGCCAAGTAAGTCCCAAGTGGTTTTACTACGTTATTAATGTTGTACTTGCATGCTCAAATTTTAATTTTTATGTTGCCTGTCGCCTAACTACATAAAAATTAAATTTAAAATATTTTATTGCGTTTGTTTTACGAGCAATGTGCAAACATTATACATGAAAAGATGCACAATTTCATTGGCTACAACTTTTGTATGGGGACAAAAATTCATATCTTCAATACAATCGAAGTAAACTAAGAAAATTCTCAAATATAACATGAAAATTCTGTCAAATTTTAGGTTTATGTTCAAATATTGTTATTGGCGTGTGAAATACCATCAATAAATACCACATTTCCTTTTAGGAAATCTTTTTCTGAATAGAATAAATCTTTTTGGGGGGTTTTACATCGCATGGTTATCGTACAATTAATTTTTAAATAAACGCTTACATAGTAAAATATTTTAGCCGCCATTTTCCAAGATGGCGGAAAATGCCAAAGTGGGAAAAGTTGGGAATTTTCACAAAATGACCAGGGGACCATGCCAAACACGTCCCAAGTGGTTTTGCTTTGTTATTAATTTTGTCAGATTGAAATGCTAACTTCCCCGGACTATTAACGATGTAATGTCCGGTACGATGCTCGGTCGGGCGTGCATCATTTGCGCATCATGCGGAGAGCCAGGTAGAAGGGATGCTTGTTTTGCGCATCGAGCTCCAGGGGGCTCTCAGTTATATGCATCGTTTGCGCACTGCAGAGTGGTGAAAGCGGTATAATTTTTATTTAAAAAGTTATTGAAAACTCATGTCCGTGTTCCAATGGTATTTTGAATGATTAGACGTGTTTGGCATAAGACATATAAGTTTAAAAATTAGCAAAACAATATTCAACAGAACAGAAATAATGGCAAATAATCGGACACAATATCACGGAGTTGACCCGTACATTAACACTTGGATTTCATGTTTACCATTTGTAGTTTGTTTCTATTGCAACATTATGCTGAGTGGTTTTATTCTGAGGAGTTGGTATAGGAGAGGCTGCTATCTACAGTTAGAATAGAGGCAAACTTGCCATAGAAACAATTCGTACAAAACATTTCAGCCTGAGCAATTACAGTAATACAATCCTCACCAACCATTGAAAGTAAAATAAGTAAACACTCGACATTACAAACTTAAATTATTCATGAATGTGCGATACACATGTGTTGCCGTCCAGTGGTATGTGTGGGGGACCACTGTTTGCGAATTATTGTCGACAGGCTGAGGCTACCTGGACGGGAGAGTGCGCAAATGATGCAAGGGGATTAGGCGACCCTTCGAAATATTTTACAGAAGGATTAAAAAGTGCGCAAATGATGAACGACCGCTCGGTCCGATGTCTTGCTCCGCGAAATGTTCGTTACGTCCCTTTACGATGTAATGTTCGGTACGATGCTTGGTCCGATATACGGTCTGATGGGAAGTCCAGTAGTGTGTCGCCGGCCTTATATAAAGGAATTTCCTTCAGGTGGTATCAGGCGGAACCGTATTCCGCGCACTTCCGGTGTTACAGTATTTGTTAACACTGCCATTAGAAAAATTGATGAACGGTTTAGGCTATTTGTTTGTAAGATTAAAATTTGAATCTCATCTGTGAGAAGTTGAAAATAAACTTATACATTTCTAGTTTTCTGTATTATGTACTGTAAAAACCAGTATAGTGCAAATAATGTACTGTTCGTCTTGAGTACATAAAAAACAATCGCCAATCAACCATAGTGCTGTATAAACACGTGTTCTAAAATTGAATTGTACGAGTAATTTAGATGGATAAAGAAGTATTCAAATAAATACAAGGAATGTGTCCCCCAACATCACAGAGTGATTTATAATGCGATAATGTTTGTGTGTGTGTGCTTGTGTTAGTGAGAAATACGACGTTTGCGAAAAGGCTAGTAGCGCCTCGAACGGACGAATTCCCAGACCCCGTTTTTGCTCAAAACATGCGTTCGTAGTCCCCTGTTTCGGACGACATTTTTTAACCGATTTGACTGAAAGTGGTCTTAAACTGTTCAGAAAGAGTGCCTGCGTGGTTCTTGTACCTCGATAGTTCGATATTGATTCTTAAAAGTATTTTAAAAAAATGTTAAATATCTAGTAATTTTCTCCTTTTTTTAACTGTATTTTTAAGTACTACCGAGTACGTTTTTTATTATTATGAGGTACAAGAACCACGCAGGCACTCTTTCTGACCAGTTTGAGACCAATTTTAATAAAATCGGTTCATAAATGTCGTCCGAAACAGGGGACTACGAACGCATGTTTTTGACGTTTTTCGCAGGGGTGATGAAGACTCTTAACATATTACCCTGGTCGCAGCAGACCTGAGTACTAAGCAAATTTTCAATAAAATATGTTAATTACTTTATTTTAATCATTAACATTATATGGAGGTTCTGTAGGTAGGTTTTCTAAAGTGTAGGTCAAATACTACCTAGTAAAGGTACACACCAAATTGTATCAAGATTTGTTAATTTTAATGAAAACCCCATGGGGAATGAGTGTGCGGCAAGCCATATTATGGGTGTTGTAAGCAAATATAACATAATACTTGCCTTGTGAAGGTACATACCAAATTTTATCAAGTTATAACGATTAATAAGCGAGACAGAGGTTTGTTGATTTCCCATAAGAATAACATAGGAAACGTTTTTTGAAGTTTCTCCATTACTAGTAAAATAAAGGTAGGTTAGTAAAAATTCAAATTAGTAAATTGTTTGTATTTTAGAGTTATTTTTAGCAGTCTCGGTTAAAAGTGTTAAAATTAACAAATCTTTGGTAAGAAAATGCAAAAAAAAACAAACATTATTTTCTATTTCTAAACCCCATAAAACCCTGTTCCAATGGTCCGATCACCCTGATTTTCAAACTTAACATGAGGAATGCTGCCCTACACCTTCAAAATAAATTTCATCGAAATCGAAGGTTTATGTTAAAAGTTATCGTGTAACCGGACACACACATGTATATTTTATCAAATTTGAACGTGTTTTTATGGCGGTTTTTATAGGTAAATTTGCTAAAATTGTATTAAATAAATATCAAAGACTGGTAAGTTATTCACATGTTTCTTTTTTTGTTTTGTAAGTCATAAAGAATGGTTTTTAATAGGGAAATGTTTGTCTATCTTTGTGCGGTACTGCATTATCTATCTTCTATCTTCTTAATTCAATAAGAGTTTCAGGAATTTTGTCTGTTACATCCCTTTTCTCTCGACCTACTATAAACCGATTTTTAAGATTGAGGTGTCATTTCAAAGCTTATGATCTAGCGTGTGTGCAAATGGTGATTAAAAAGGTCATTTCATTTCAGGCTCTGCCCCCTTTGATTCATCTCAAGAGGAAGCTTTAAAATGTTGACCAAATTTAATTATAAGATTTTTAAATGTGAATTGTAACTTATAACAGCTGATTATCTTCAGACAAATTTTTAAATCAAATTTTAAACAAAAGAGATAATCTGTCACTACATAATCAACATAAATTGTTTGAAAAGTCATTTACCGTAATTAATTCCTTTGAATTATACTTTAGGCGAGTTTTCTTACAAACAGAAAGAAATATACAGTATTACAATATGTGCAACTTGCACACAAGCCCCGTAGCAAATTTAATCTTGGGCTCAATACATGAGAGTTTAGCTAAGTTGTATTTTACTGACCCCATCCATCCTAAGGTTTGTTTAGGTAGGGCAGTGAGCCGTTCCTCGTCTCCGCTCTCATAGGACATTTTTCTAAAGCCTGAGTTGTAGTTAAGCTGGGTGTGAATGCGGTTCAAGTGGGAAAGAAGGGGTTTGTGTATAAGACCAATATTTGAAGAGTAATGGAGGAGCCCTTGAAAAAGTTTTCCAATACAAGCTTAAAATGTAAAATAGATTTATTATTTTGATTTTATAAATGATATGCATTAAGTTATTCATTTTGATGCAGAGGATGGGCTGCGGAGTGAAGTGTGTATAGCGTGCTGACCCGCAGCTTCTACAAGGTGGGGGTATAGATCGGCCACACGCTGGGCTACTTCCTCATCATCCCGGTGCTGCTGACACCAACATAACACACAGTGTGACTGTTGCAGAGGATGGGCTGGGAGTGAAGTGTGTGGACAGCGTGCTGACTCGCAGCTTCTACAATCTAAGGGTATAGATCGTCCACACGCCGGGCTACTTCCTCATCATCCCGATGCTCCTGACACCAACATAACACACAGTGTGACTGTTGCAGAGGATGGGCTGCGGAGTGAAGTGTGTGGATAGCGTGCTGACTCGCAGCTTCTACAAGCTGGGGGTACAGATCGTCCACACGCCGGGCTACTTCCTCATCATCCCGGTGCTGCTGACACCAACATAACACACAGTGTGACTGTTGCAGAGGATGGGCTGCGGAGTGAAGTGTGTGGATAGCGTGCTGACTCGCAGCTTCTACAAGCTGGGGGTACAGATCGTCCACACGCCGGGCTACTTCCTCATCATCCTGGTGCTGCTGACACCAACATAACACACAATGTGACTGTTGCAGAGGATGAGCTGAGGGGAGTGAAGTGTGTGGATAGCGTGCTGACCCGCAGCTTCTACAAGCTGGGGGTACAGATCGTCCACACGCCGGGCTACTTCCTCATCATCCTGGTGCTGCTGACACCAACATAACACACAATGTGACTGTTGCAGAGGATGGGCTGCGGAGTGAAGTGTGTGGATAGCGTGCTGACCCGCAGCTTCTACAAGCTGGGGGTACAGATTGGCCACACACCTGGCTACTTCCTCATCATCCCGGTGCTGCTGACACCAACATAACACACAGTGTGACTGTTGCAGAGGATGGGCTGCGGAGTGAAGTGTGTGGACAGCGTGCTGACCCGCAGCTTCTACAAGCTGGGGGTACAGATCGGCCACACGCCCGGCTACTTCCTCATCATCCCGGTGCTGCTGACTCTCCTCTGCATCACCGGATACCATCAGATCCACTACCAGATGGACCCGGAGTATCTCTTCAGTCCCCAGCAAGGTCCAGGCAAGACAGAGAGGGCTATTGTTGAAACTTACTTCAAGATGAACTACACCAGCCGCTTCAACCCAACCCGCATCACCAGGCCAGGTGTGTTGGCTATATTGAAATTTGACACATATTTAGATTGTTTCAGGATGCCATATTAAAATTACTTTCGGAAGCTGATTATTTTACTGGTAGATCCTTTAGATGGTGACATCAACTGTCATAAATCCACTAATTTGACTTTAAAAATTTACAAGTATCAATCAAATCAAACATTAGTTTGAATGGAAAAATTATTATTTAGACTGAAAATCATTTGGTGAGCATGTACACCTGTCTCTCTGTGCATTTAGATCCTGTGGTTTTATTAGTCAGAACTTGTCCTTGGCCATAAGGGATAAACACTATTCAATTTACGGTATTAAAGTCAGACCAAGTTAGTAATATTTTTTTAAAATTTTTGGTTCGTTTGTGTTAGGTGTATGTGTGATTTTAACCTCAAGAAAAGGACACCGTGTTCAACTAATGATTTCGCTAAAATAATATCAATCAAAATTAATATTCTAGAAACTCTGGTAACGAAGTGCTGGTAATACGCCTTGGTCTATACTATTTTAATTTTATGATGAGAGGCTTTTGCTCCTGTAAGACACTTGTAACCTTTTTATTTAACTGTCTGAAATCGATACAGGAGCCAAATAACCATAATCAAGAATAAAAAATTCCTAATGAACCTCCATTGAAAACTAGCTCAGTAATTGACAGAGAATGTTCTCATTGTGTTAATAGGTCGTTTCGGGCGAGTGATCGTGATCCCAAAGCATGGGGACAACATGTTGTCGGTGGAAGCGTGGAAGGAGCTTCGTGTGTTGGATGGCATTATAAAAAACGCCTCAATAGTGTTCGGTGAGGAACAGCAACGCTACACGTACGAAGACATTTGTGCACGATGGGTTGACCACTGCTTTGAGAATGACATTCTCAACCTTGACTTCATAATGGAGGAGGTAACAATGAGAATTTGATTGCAAAATTAGTAGTTTTATACTACTTGCTATACTCCAAATAAAAAAAAAAATTGAGTGTTATAATGTCTCTTTTATACTATATTTGTCTTGCTGCAACTCTAACATCAAATAAGTACTTAGTAGGTCCTATACAAAATAGTTTCAACAAGTTCACTGTGGTATGGGAGGGATTGGGATCGCTTCCAAACGGAATTCTGAAGCCCATTGGCAGATTTAAATCTAGATATCTGAGCGAGTGTGCTCTCCGAAAGGTATGAGATATTTCTACACAAAATCATTCACCATTAAGTGGTTTGTTTTTAGGCCTAAAAAGATAGACTAAAATTTGATATTAGTACATTACAATATTGTTAAAATCGCCCATGCTAATGTTATCCTGGTGGTCGATTGCTCTCAAACTGCAGTGTGATTTTTTAGCCAGGATCTGAGCTATGGATCTGAAACCTTGCACCTCACAGTTCAATATATTATTTTTAGACCAAGTTGCAGTGTTGAAGTGGGGCGAGAACACGTGGGAACGGCATTCCCAAATTGGTTTTCAGAAACACAGTAAAATCCTCATGCTTCATTCAGGGAATTTGACAAATACACTAAACGATCCCAAGCTGGAAAATTTGCCACTATATCACTGCCAAGTTGGTTTCCCCTGAATAGTTCTGCTGCTTGGTGGTTTTGATAACTCAGGTTGGTGATGAGGTACACGAAAAATCATTCCACCACAGATGTGTTTTGATAAATTATATAAATGAATTTAAACTTATTTAAATTGATTTGTATGGAAAATCCAACAATTTGTTAACAGTACATTGAAAGGTGTTTTAGAGCACCTATCAAACTTATCAAACTATGTTAAAAAAATTACATAAAATCAATTAATTAGAATATCAGATTGTTCAACAAAATTATCTCTTCACGTGTAATAAACAACAATTATTTACAGGTTGTGAACAAAACACTGAACCTTACGTTTCCGATCATGTTCAACCCGGTGACCTGGGATGCTCACACGTTTCCTGTCTACTTTGGAGGCACAGTCGTCGACGATGATGGGATAATCCTCAGTGTCCCTTCACTACAACTGGCATACTTTGTCAATGCTGACACCAAGACTCAGGACGCAAGGTTTGTTTCAGTGTGTTACACGATCATATGTAGGAAGTGATCAATAATTCAATAGAAAATAGTTTAAGAGGTGCCATTTTGTAACATCATCATATATTACACAAAATTGATTTAAGATGGTATTAAGACCAGTGCTTGGATTTTTTATTACGGTATTAACATCTGGCAAAGAACTCGACTGTACCCAAACTTATATAGGGATTGAACGTAATGAATCTTACATTTTTCTATTTTAAATTTTGTTACTACATATATTTGGACTTGATAGCATATATTGACTTGTTGAAAGCTCTTTAGAAAGTTTATGTGCAATAAATATGAGGTCCAAATCTTAACGGCCTATATAATATCAGTTCAAAAACATGTTATTATTAGCAAGGAAATTTATTGTTTTCAGGAAATCTTTGCAAATTTTTTTTTTTATCAAAATTAATGTTTTAATGATTTTCAAAATTTAGCTTAAATAATTTTTCCAGTAAGAAGGAAGAATAAGACACTTTTTTTATTAATAAAACCACTTGATCAGAAACCCGCCAGGTATGCGACGAGCCGCTGGGCTGCGTTGCTTTTCCCCAAGTTGAGTGTGGGTCAAGGTCACCTCTGGCCTACTTGCCGTAGCCTTCAGCTTGCCACTGTCCACTGCTGATTTTCAAGGAAAACTGTGATTTACAGCTTAATCTCAGTATACAAAATATGTTAAACATTTTCTTCTGGCTTATAAATACACAAAAATAACCATTATTGGAACTAAATTATCAATTGATAGTCCTCCTTAGAAGCAAGGAGCAAGGACAACAAGTTGTCCGTGGAAATAATAATAAAGTTTAAGTTTAAGACAAGAGTTTTAAAAAGAATACTGATTTGTAGTTAATTAATAAAACTTAATTTCTCGAATTAAAGGTTAATTTAATAAAGTAAAATATTCATATAACTTTTATATTACTCACCTTTCTTTGAATTGTTATTGTAATATGAGGTTTAAATGTTGTGTGTGTTCTCCAGAGGGGCGGTGTGGGAGGAGGCGTTCCTGGCAGCGGTAGGGAAGGCCGAGGACTCCGGGATGTTCAAGTACATCTCCACTGCACGCTTTGCCTCTCGCACTCTGGACATCGAGCTAGAGAAAAACACACAGGGAGTCGTGCCGTTCTTCGGATCCACGTTTGTCATCATGGCAGTCTTCAGGTAGGATCATGCCTGAAACTTCTTCCAAATTAGTTCACTGTGTTTAAAAATAATTGAATTGGAATACTTTGAAAAAAAACATTAAAAATTTGTTAGAATACTCTGTTTTTTTTTTCTTTTTTTATGAGCGGTTTTCTTAAATGGCGATTGTGACCATTACCGGATTATTTTTACTTGTCATTTTAGGGCTGTGCGCCCCCTGGCAACTTGCGCCCCTAGGCCCAGATCTATTGGGAAATCCGTTCTACAATTGACCGTGTTTTATGAGTTGGCTGTAATTAAAGGGGACTTGACCTGTTCTTGTTTCCAAATAAAAATACTCCCCGTCGCAGCAGACCTGCGTACTCAGCGAATTTCCAAATTAGTAATATTAATTTTGACCACATGAAACTGTAAACCAAATAAAATCACATGCTCATAAATAGGGGAATAAATGGCTATTCTCCTTATGATAAATATAGGGAGAGTATGCAGGTATGCTGCCATGGGGAAAACTAAAAGTAGTTTTTTATCATAAAAAATTTATTTCGACCATATAAAGCCATGTACTAAGTTTTATCAATATCTGTCCATTGCTAAAGGAGTTTTCCTATTCTCCATATGATTAACATGGGAAAAGAGTATGCAGGTTTGCTGCCATGATAAGCGCAAAAACCAAGATTTTTTACCATAAATGGATGAATCTCAACCAAATGAAGCTGAATACCAAGTTTCATTGAAAAATATTGGTTAATAAGTGAAATATTAACACATCCCTATTCTCCATAAGATTAACATTGGAGCCCCAAAATACAATGTACTGTCTTTAGACTTTGTAATATCTCGGTAACCAATGGAGATAGAGCAAAGCTTCAAAATACTAAATTGTGTGTTTTTTGAGCTAAATTCAATGGTCAAAATAAAAATTTTAAATTTTTAAAATTTAAATATGAAAAATGCAAAAAACCCAATTTTGGGGTACAAAACCCCCCAAAACTACCCCTTACGGTAGGTCGATATGTCTGGTTTACGAACTCATCCGAATAAACGTAGGATTACACATCTCTACCAAATTTGGTGTCGATCGGACCGTTTTTACGAGAGTTATCGTGCCTAGGGACACATACATATATATATACATATATAAATATATACATATATAAATATATACATATATAAATATATATATATATGTATATATATATATAAAATTTTTAATGACTATTATTTTTGGTCTCTGGGCACCTAAAAACGAAAAAGTAACATGGTCCCGGGCTTAGGTCTTACCATGAGACCTACGGTAATAGCTTATTCCCTATGGGAAATTCGCTAAAAATGTAACTTTACTGTAACAATAGTCTTTAGCTAGAAATGTTTTTGCTTTCGGTTGTCTCTAAAAATATTCATCATAAATGATTTTAATTGTTTTTCCTGCCATTTTACCAAAAAAAAAAAAAAAAAAAAAAAAAAAAAAACACTTTGTTCATCTTTTAGGCAGTTTTCACTATTAACGTGTTTGGTTGATATTGCTGTTGTGATGCTGATGTTCTGATGTTGTGTTGGCAGTGTGTTGACGTGCATGATGGCCGACTGGGTTCGGTCCAAGCCACTGCTCGGCCTGCTGGGTAATGTGTCCGCCGCGATGGGCACAGTTGCAGGCTTCGGCCTCGCAATGTACTGCGGCATCGACTTCATTGGCATCAACCTTGTCTCTCCTTTGCTCATGTGCAGTGAGTATTGTTACTTGTTGTGATTATAGATTTAATTGTTCAAATTATAGGTTCGTTATTTGTCATACAATTGCCAAAATAGGTCCATTAAAAAATGGGTAGATATAAATTATCTTTTTTTTTAATTCACAGTATATTATGGTTCAAAATTTGTTATTGCTTTATTGTATGCTAGAATTTAGATTATTTCAAATTAAGAGCTCCCAACAACTAGCTCACTGTAAAACAGTCCAAGGTGAATGACTTATCAATAAACAATTATATGAAGTGACCAGAACAAAATCGATTTGCTACACTACACAGCCACTGACCCGAATAATTCCTTGGCCTTTTTTGTACAATAGCTATCAACCAAGTGTCTTTGGTTTAATTTAGAGTGACTTGCTATTTTTTCTGAAAATTTGGGTAGAGTAGTAGACATATATTTTTGGTTTATTTTGAAGTAATCAATATTTTTTTCAGAAAAAATACGAAGAGGAAGGTAAATTAAGAGGCATAAATTAACATTTACTTGGGTAAGGGTAATAAAAAACAATTCAAAAATAAAAAAAAGTTTCTGATAAAATGGAATTCTGTAAAACCGCAATTAAAATTTATAAATCCTGTATTAAAATATTGAAAGATATACACTTTAGACTAATTAAGATTTTAGACTTTTTTCAGAAAAAATGGTTAAAAAAAATAAGGAGTTAAATTCTGTGAAAAAAATAATAATTAATAGACATAAAAAGAATTTCCAACTAAACAAAATTTTGGTTTGGGTGGAAATTGTTTTTATGTCTATTATTATTTAAAAAGACAAAATTTTATAATATGAATCACCCACCAAGAGCTTCTGGATTTGATCTGAGTAATACATGATGATGTCAATGTTGACGCTGAGGATTTAACAATTGTTGCATATTCTGTATTGGATGAGCAGAACCACTAGGAATAGTTTCATTGTCACCTATTGAGACGTCATGCTCGGGTTTTTTTTATACAGAGAAATCCCTAGTAGACAAAAAGAAATTACTTATATTTTTGCTGTTAGCTATTTGTATTTTATAGCGATTCCCAGTTTGTTGTTTTGTTACTTGTGTTTGAAGATTTTTGTAAAGGATCTTTTTCAAGCAAAACCTACAGAGAACCTGTTCATTTGCAGGCTACTATTGTACATTTCAATAATTACTGTATCACAAAATGAATCATGATGGCGATGCACAAATTGTCTGGTAAGAGAGGAGCACTATATAGTTTTTTTGCGAGGGGAGTTAATAGTAAGGAAGGTTGTGAACGGTGCTAGCAGAGACTGCTGTGTTGTCTGCTAGCCGAACCAGCCACCCACTGAACGACTGGGCAAGTGTCGCATGGAGTATTTGTAATTACTTTACTCATTTTTGCAGTAAATAAAATTTACTTCTGCAAGTGATCATGGGTAGTCATCTTTTTTTACCAGAAAATTTGGTTTCTTCAAGGTACAGGGCTGATCTCCTGCAGGCCTCCTTCTCGTTCTGCGACATTGTCACACTGTCAGCCATTGTTCTGCTTTAGGGTTGGTAAAAATGTAGGGACCATAAAGTGATGGTCTCACATGCTACACTACTCCATGAAGACTAGCAGCTAAATTGAAAGATTAGCTGAAAGAGAGTAAAAAAACCTTCTTATTTTGGGTTATTGCTCAAAATTAGGATTTTTAAAACTCAATGAAATAATCATTCAAATTTTGAACCTAAGTGATAAAAAGAGCGTTTTGTAATGTACAGTACTTTTTATGTCTCAACTTTAATTAAATTGGCAGAGATTAAATGCAGTAATTAACTATGGATGGAAGTTCTTAAGCTTTACACGAAGTCTGTTAGTCAGTAGTATTGTGTGTCGCAGGCATTGGTATCGATGACACATTTGTGATGCTGGCTGCCTGGCGTCGGACACCGGTCACTATGTCGGTGCCGGAGAGGATGGGCCACACCATGTCCGATGCCGCCGTCTCCATCACCATCACCAGTGTCACCGACATGGTTAGCCTGTGGATCGGGATGCTCAGCCCCTTCCCCTCCATACAGATATTCTGCTTATATTCCAGTGAGTTGCAGTGCCATTTACACTTGGTCATATTGATAAAGACAGAAACTTTTTTCTTTAACTGTAACCATAAAAAAGCCAGCATAACCAGTGAAATTACCACAATTATTTAAATATTGTGAAATATATTTCTATATTTATGGTAAAAGATAAGTGAAACCTTTTGAAATACATCTGATGAATCATTTGTGGACACTGCGTAAATTACTATGCTAGATTATGTGCTAAGCAGATGAACATATACGGTATCTGAGGGAAGTCTCTTAGTGTTAGTGGCCTACTCACGAACTTGGCCCAAACTAGCAATGTTTGGCAAAAACTGTCATGTGTAGGCAACATTGGGCCAAAATCGGCGGGCAAAGTTCAGCCCGTGTAAAATCAGAAGTGGGAAGACACGTTGGAAAAACATTGTATTTTTGATCACAGTATCCTTTATTTCAATCTTGGGACGAATTTTATCAATTAGTAAGAAAATTATTTACTGTCTATTGGCAAGTAGTTCTTGTAGTCATCAGGATTATTTTACTTTAACTCCTTCAATAGTTTCAAATCAACGTACTTCTGTTTTCAAATAGCCACTTTTAACAAAAGTATTTTTAACGTTTATTTCATCTTCTTCAAGCACAGCAACCATTAAAAGTAAAGCAAAGACTCATTTTTTTTTAAAAAAACATGACTGAAAACACGACAAAACCCTGCACAATCCGGGGGTCTGCGGCTTGAAGAGATTGCGTGTGTGTAGGCAGTGTCCAGCGCCGAGCCCGGTCTGTTGAACTACACTGAACCTGGCCCGTCGAACCAGGCTTGTACATGAGTAGGCCGCTTTACACTCTGTTCATGAAAATATTTAATTCTTTTTTACCACCACAAAGTAGCAGCCTTTAACACAAACAAATTTAATATTTCATAAAATTTTTCCGTTTACCTTACATGAACTTTGCTTAATATGGAAGTTTAGTTTGTTCATCTTATCAAGCTGTTTTTAGAAAGTCATCCTAACTTCATGGTTTTTGGTTCTGCTATTGTTTCATTCCTGGATTAAAACATACAAAACATTAAAATGAAAAATCTTTTTGTATTTAAAGATTGCAAATATGATGAAAACAACAAAAATATGTGATACCAAAAATAACTATGAAACAAAATTAAACTTAAAATGCAATATTGCTATTCAGTATCCTGTAATAAGATGTTAACTTCTTTGAGGAGCTAAGTTCTTTGTAGTCAGGTAATGTTCGACATTAACCAAACTTCTACTGCTATGTGAGATTAAGTCAAACGAGGGTGTTTTGTTAAGAATGTTAACTGACAGTTTCACTTTGTTTTTAAAATTTCTACAACAAAGTCTCCCCCCAGCCTGCATTCACCCCTAATTACGGCTAGTATTTGTGTAGAAGATATTTCTATAATACATGAGTTGTGCAGGTTTTGCGGTGGGGCTGATCTTCGTTTGGCACATCACTTTCTTCGCCGCCTGCATGGTTGTGGCAGGATATGCGGAGCACGGCAACCGACACTCCCTCCTATGTGTCAAGGTCAAGCCTGTCTCTCTGTCTGGTAAGTGCATCCAGCATGCTTTAAAAAAAACTTATTTTTATTGCTTTAACAAGGCTCTATGATCCTTATTCTGAATGACATGATTCCTTGTTGGGTGGGGTTTTTCCATTAATTATTTGATATTTATCAGGCTACACTCACCTTAATATGTATGATGCGTAGATCCTTTGTCAACTGATAAACTTAAAACACAACACACATGTGCAGAAATCAGATCCCGCTATCAAAGTCCCGACATTTCACATGACCGGAAAACATTCTCTTTGGGGGAGTTAATTGAAACCAACGATGTTGTTTGGCGTGAAGTCCCTCTGACCGTTTTACCGTGACATAAAGAAGGATCTACCGTTGTCAATTGACGAAGGATCTACCCATTATACATTTTAAGGTGGGTGAAGCCCAATAAATATTAAATAATTAAGGCTCTGTGATATTGGGCCAATTCAATAGAATGGCAAATGGTGGTGATTCTTTTGGAAATCAGAACCCAAAAACCATTCAACAATTGAGGTAGTTTTTATTCAGAGTCTAAATTTACTTCTTGCAATTTGTGTATTAATACCCTTTAAAAACTAGTATCACCCATGCAGAAAAACAAGTACCTATTCTCAATACAGTTTATAATGAATACCCAATCATTGAAGTTTCTTGTGAAAAATAAGTTATTTAGCAATTTGTGGTGCAAAAAATCGTAACAGTTATAGCTGGCGCCCGATTTGAGTGGCAGTGTTTAGCAAGCGTGACCCAGTCAGCCACGTGGAGTAACACTGAACTAGAACCAGAATCAGCTGATTACAGACCTGTTGAGCCATGACAGTTCCGGCACCCGTGCGTTAGCCGCGCTTCTCGTCACAATGGCGAAAGTCAGTGATATAATTCCCCAGACAATCCGGTTTGCTCACTCGCTCACACTCGCTACCTTTGTCAAAATACTGTACAACAATTAAAATTTGTTTCAGGTTATCATGTTTTGTTAAAACTACTTTATTGTGAAGGTCTTTTTTATTGCAGCGTTCTAGCAACCTTAATAAAAAAATAAAATAAAATTTTAAAAAACTGAGAAATTAATCTGTAGTTATTGATTTGTTTTGAAATTATTATATTCTCTAAAACAAGCAATGTTTGCACAGCCAAACAATTTTTTCAGACCAAGGATTTTTTATATTTTTTTATATGGGGCTGTTGATGGCCACAAAAAATTTATTATAACTGGTTCCATGGCTGGGTAAAATCCAGTTTTCGTCCTAGAGCCCTTAAAAGTTCCCATGTTATCCCTATGGAGTTTTTTTGTAGCTGATAATTGTAGATATAAACCAATGTGTTACATCTTTGACCCGTAGTTTAACATATTTATACCAAAGTGCAGCACCCTTTGGCCTGGCGATCAAGCACAGCAAACGAGCTCGTCGGGGGGCGAATAAGCAGAGCGAACGAGCTTTGGTTGGAAAAAGAAAGTAACGTTTAACAATTATACTGAGCGTAAGCTCGGTCCCCCTGGTACTTAACGTAATTTACAAAAAGTAAATAAAAAATTTAGGAATTATTTATCTCATTATTTCTATTGAATTAGTAATATTTGTTTTATTATTCAGTCAAAACTTACCTTAGTAAATTAAAAAATGTTGGAATGAAACTCCAGGAACTTATTACATTCCTGTATAAAAGCATTTATTTATACTGTATTTATAATCTTTGATACTGTAGGTTGTTTATGTGCAAACCATTATATGTACATACTCTTACCTTATTGGTTGATAAAATACCTCTCCTAAGATCCAGTTTCAGGGCTAGATATGGTAAAAAACTCTTTTGCTGGGGTAACATTAACTGATATAATAAATATTATTTATAGGTAAGAAGTCTTGCCTGTACCGCCTGTTTTGCTCTGGAGGAATCAATCCCAAGGACCCCGATAATCCAAAGGATAATCCAGAAAATGCAATGATGGTCTTTTTCCGGGACTCCGTGGCTTGGTGTGTGAACCAGTGGGCTTTCAAGGTATTTAAATATTAATTTCCCTAATTATCCAATTTGCTAATAGTTAAAAATAGATAATTAAAAATTAATTGCTAATTTATATTAATTTTTAGTGTGTAATAAAAATCAATACTTATTTTCATATTAATTAATAAAAAACTATATGGCATACGCCTTAACATCCGGCTCACTCAATAACGGACACACACCTAGATGTCTAATTAAAGAATTAAAGAGTGAATTTAAAAAGTAAAACAGAAAACAATATTAATGTATGTTTAAACAATAAACTACAGTATTAGGATGTATTCAATTTCAGTGAGAACCTAGCAAATTCACCTAATGAATGCTTTATAAAATTTGAAAAAATATTACACCTGTCATTTGCTCAATCTGATGTAATATAGTGTCATGATGAAGGTCAGACCACAGAAAAGAGGTCGCTATAGGGAAAACAACCACGATTACGATACAGTAATGCCAATTGAATGTTGTATTATCAGCTGTCAATGAAGGTCCTACAGATATAGATGTAGGCAGATATGGGACTACAATATTGATGGAATCTCATCTAATGTTAGGGAAATTTTTTATTTATTTATCTAAGAACAGTTTAGGACTTTCAGATCACGGTTGTACAAAGTAGCAAAACATTTTAGATGTCTCACACTTAATCATCTGGAAATCAGCAATCGAAACTAATATTGATTTACTCATATCTATTTCAACTGTGGGAAATGTCTGCGGGCGAGCAGTTTATTCCCGTGAAACGTGGTTGGATTATCTGATAACCAAACTTATCCAAGGTGGGACCAGAGGGCATCTACTGTACTCCTGCTCTGTCCATAATTTTTTTATCTGCTAGCAGCATGGTATTTTTTGGTTTTCAGTTTTCACTAGGCCTGTTAACCTTACACATTGTATTTTTGTAAGCAAATGGAGTGTATTGTCAGGTGCTGGTGCTGCTTGTGTTTGCCGGTTACATCAGTGGCGCCATCTATGGGCTGACCAACTTGCAGGAGGGGCTACAGCGGAGGAAACTGTCCCGGGCTGACTCGTACTCCATTGAGTTCTACGACAGAGAGGACTTCTACTTCCGCGAGTTTCCATATAGAATGCAAGTGAGTCAATTGTGTTGAATTTAAATAGAAAACTAAAATTGGTGTTATTTTGCAATATTATCATCCAAAGATAAGTAAGTGTCTTAAGTTATTTATTCATTTAAAATATACAGCCTACATATTGTAATAATAAAAAAATAAAACCTTGATAGTTTAACACTTTGTGGACTTAGAGAGTGTCGAAGTATCGAAATGTCAAACTATAGGGAGTATATGAGAAATTTTAACAAAGGGCGTATAAAAATCAAGAGTTCCGTGTAGCAAACGTAAAATTTAAATGAAACCATAATTTGATTGAACTTTAACATGACCAGCATTCAAATAATTAGTCACTTTGTTTACATTTGCACCTTTGTCAGTCTCCAAAATGAACACAATAATCGGTCACTTTACTGACATGTTAGGTTGTCACAGACCGTGTCGAACAATAAGGAGTGTCAAACTATCGGGGTTCTACTGTACCATAAAAATGTTTGAAAATGTACTCCACAGTGAATGTTTTTATTTAGTAAATAAATGAATATAACAATAATTTAATGTGTTACTGTTATAATTAATCTTAAAAAATTAAACTGGTGAATTTTTATATTTTTTTATTGCTGTGAAACTTTAAGACCTACAATCTTCCCTCACTTCGGATTGCCAGAAACAAAGATTACTGATTTAATTTTCTATAAATCTGGTCATAGCATACGGTACTGAAGACAAAACACTAAATGTTTACACTAAAAGTTTTATTATAAATGGTGTCGTAAAATTTTGATAGAGTATTTAAGAACACGAGTTACAGTTTGAATTAGTAATTTTGAAGAAAGTTCAAATTGTTTTCCTAAAATTTACTACCAATTTAAATGTACCCTGGCGCTGAATCTATAATTTAATATGCTAAGGGGTTTTTTTTGTGTTGAGAACTCCTCCTACAATTTTCAACTGATATTCAAGTTTTTGGTGTCTTTAAATAGGGCTTGGTCTGTAGTTTTTTTTTTTTTTTGCCAAAAATTGATGAAAATCGGACATAAAATAAGGGTGCTATACACAAATTAAATTTGAAATTTTTCCATTAGAATAACATTGGGTTTGGGTTGAACATTTTAAATATCTGTTAATGTATAGCTGTAAATACGTGTAGTATTTGTGACAGTGGCGGATCCAGAGAATGATCTTGGGGGGGGAACTACCGGCAAAAATAATAACATAGTAAAAAAAAAAAAAAAAAAAACCACACGAAAATTGCAATAATTTTTTTTTTTGTTACATTATTTACAAATTGTTACAATTAAATCTTACATCACGATATTATAACCCTTTTGCATTTAATGTTGATTTGAAAAAAACACCAAATTCAACCTTACTGAAGTTTAACCTTACTTTGACTTTACTTTAACACATTCGCTGCTAATGGCACAGTACTGTGCCATGAAAATCTGTACGCTCACCCTGATGGCACAGTACTGTGCCATGCTACAATGCACTCATCATTTGTATTTTGTGAGGTTAGCTCCTGGCGGAGTTAGTTGTATACCACGTTAGCGTGGGGGGTAGGTATGGCTTTACCTTAGGGCTGAGCAGTTCCCGCGTCGCGGCGACAGCAGCGCTGTAGCGGCGGGAACAGTAAAGTGCCACGCCTGCGCTCATTGCCACAATTATTCCTGTCAGTGTGAAGTTTGCCTTTGTTGTGGACAGACGAGTTTGTAACTATGTTTAGCGCACCTCAAAAACCAAACGAACACTATACTTTTGTGCGCAGTGCCCTGGGGAGCCCGGACTATGCCCTATGCCGTGCTACGAAAAATACCATGTTTAGTGATAAACAATGAGGATAGATTAGGGTAGTTAATTTCAAAACATTTTAAATAACCCCCCTTTGTGTTTTTCATTCATAATTTTATTATATTTATTGTGTTTTACTCAAATAAACAAATATTTCTTTTAATTTTAGTACATTATTTTCACCTGTATGCTGATGGCACAGTACTGTGCCATAAATATGACGTCACGAAATGACGTCATAAACACAACGGATAACATTTTTGTCCTCTGTTCCTTAATTACGTCATATAAAGTAATGTTTTGGTACAATAAAATTTTTTAGCTCCTGGGGCAAGTTTTATGTTTTTACTAGCCGCAGCGAATGTGTTAACCTTTACTGAGGTTAGTATTATATGCTAAATCTAGTGATTTTGCCCCCGAAACTGAGTGCGGCTTCAAAACTACAGTACCACTTTAACCGAGCCTTGCTCGTTGGTTTTTATTTACTTTTGTTATAGTGTCATGGTAATAAAGCTATTCAATTTCCACCAACAACCAACTATACCTCTTCAGAAATAACTGCTGTTTCCAAAAGACTGCTTAACATTAATGTTCCTTTATTTTTGTATACCTTTCGTTGTTACTTCGTAACCAAAATAGCAACCCATAAAACCAATGTGAAAAATTACGATTTTTAAACTTAAATTTAGACCAAATTCTATTTTTCCTGGGATTGAGACTGTTTCCAAACTTAGTTTTGGGCCAAAACACTCTTAAGTGCAAAGTTTAAGTAAAATCAACCCACTAGATTTCGAGATCGTGGAACACACATTCCCTCAGACAGTGCTCCTATAGGGTTGTATATAGGATTGTTTTAGTTCGTAAAACGGGCACGGCACAGAGTGCAAAAGCTTCCAGTCACATATGGGCAAAATTGTATTTAGTTTGGATGGAGAAATGTTATTGTGTTGTAGCAATGTATACCTACAACACATTATAATACCTACTACATTATAATAGCCATGTATTATTGCTATAATACTAACCTCAAAATTTTTCAAGTTCCCGTTTTTTGGATGGTTATCAGTGTATTATACAAAAACTATTTGTTTTGAATTATGTTATTTTTTATATCAATTGCTTATCAAACTATGTTTCTGTTGTTCAGAAATACCTAGTAAAATATTTCAACGAATGTAACTGCGAAAAATATTTCAAGGGGCATTGTGTCAATCTCTGAGTTCTCTACAAACATCCAACGTGTTAGGTACCACTGACACTAGTGACACTGGCCAAGTCACAGGTACAGTCAAGCTGACTGACACTGCCACCTTGTCTTGCGACTTGCCTTGAGGTTTAGTTCTGAATACAATGTAGCCATCCGTTGCTGACTCCTCAAAAGTATCATCATTTACTGTATAATACGATACTACATACATCCACTTCGTCTGCTTGTTAAATAAATTGTTATTCCTAGTACAAAGTTGAAATGAAAATAAACTACCGTAGAATTTAAGCATTTTATGAAAAAAGGATTAAAGTAGTGAAATTCGTGGCTCTTTTACAGCTTAGGCCTACAGTAACCTAAACAACATTTGTTGGTACTTGTTTCTTATACAGTTGAATTTTTTTACCAAGAAACAGTCAAGATTAGGTCGACTATCTTTGTCTCTGAACTTCTTTTATTTGTAGCATAATCATGTGTGTCATATCAATCATGTTTGTAGTTTTGTTTATCAACAACGGTTTTTTACTTGTGCTTGCTTAAGTCAGTCATGTCACCGATGATCGCGGCGAACGTGTAGGCCTAAATCCGCCTGCGGCCGCGATGTGTGATGAGATATAGATGTCTAGACGGTTTAACTTATGACTTATCGCTACCGTGTGATTAGTTTTGAGTTAGTGAAAGTATTTCCTTGGTATATACAGTAACAGTACCAAAATAACCTAATCGCTGCAGCGCACTGCAAACTTGGCTGAGTACGTGTAGCAGGCCCGGTGTCGAGGCCGCGAGCGGAGATGCGTTCGCCGCGATCATCGGTGAAATGGCTGACTTTAAGGAAGCAGAACTCAAAATCCGTAAAACTTAAAAACATGAAATTTTTACACTATGCTCATAAAGTAGCCTTCTTTCAATTATGTGTTTTTATTAAAGATACCAGTTCAAAATGACATAAAAGGTAGCTGGGTTATGTATAACAAACAAATACTCATAGTTTGGATAATCGGTTAAATAATCTCCTACTTAACGTAGAAAATTCTTGGGCCCTTGGGGGGGAAATTTCCCCCGTTTCCCCCCCCGTGGATCCGCGCCTGATTTGTGATTCCTGATATTCACAATATTGAATTGGTCAGATGTCGTTGATTTAAAACTAAATGTTACTTTTGTATTGTATCAAAACAGATTGCTCGATTTCGAGCAAGAAGTAAACTTGTAATAATAATTCAATAACTTTTCCCCAAATTGTATAATAACTTATTGTTGGCACATTGATATTTTATTTTTCAGTTTGTACTTCAGATTTTGCAAATTTCGAACCAGTGTCTATTGTTGAAATGAGCCTCTCTTTGACCCTTATTTGATGGCTATCATGTCAATTTGATGTGTTCTTCAATCATTTTATGGACTCTGTCAGAACAAGATGTAAATGGTTACACACAAAATGTTGAAATAGAAAGCTTTGCATATATTTTTTTTTCTGCGCTTTTAATATAAATGCTGGACTTGTTTTGGCCGTCTACTTCTTGCATTAACAAAAAAATTAATTAGTATATTAAGTTTTGTGTGTTTTTGAATAATCAATCTGTAATGAAAATCATCACCTACATTAATAAGTTTAGGAAATCACTTTAGCGTGATTGGATATGATTAAATGTATACGAATAAAACTAATTCTTTTTATAATTTGACTCCTCATAATAATTTGTTTACAAATTTCAGGTCATCCTCTCTGGAGAGTTGAACTATTCGGATCCCTTGGTTCAAGAACAAGTGGAGAATTTGACTCGAACATTCGAGGCATCACCGTACATCTCAAGTCCCCTGTATACTGAGTCTTGGCTACGGTCTTTTGTCAGCTATGTCAAACGTAATCAGGACTATCTCAATGTGTCTATAGATACAGAAGATAGCTTCATCAAAACTCTTAATGAGGTAATTACCGTATACATAATTATTTATCTGTGACTTTACACACCCCTAGGTTATAGAGTTAAGTATGTAATTGTAAATTGTTGCCTCTTTAGCTCTTCAGCTTGGACTTATCTGCCCGGTCATAAAAAATTTCAGAAATTTTTTTGTAAATATAGTTTTTACAAAAATATTTTTGCTGAATATAAGGACTTTTTCGTGAAGTTTATACCCTTTTGGCATCCTGTGTTAAAACAAAATTAGTGAACTACGTCAGTTAATATTTTAGAGCTGACCATTGTGAATACGACCTACTGGCCAGCTCTTAGATCCTGCCAGCTCAAGGATACCTGATAGCCTCCTTATCTACTTGTGGTGCACTTAACTTTGTGCTATACAAAGTTTTTAATCAACAGTTTGAGATGTTTTTCTAAACAACAAGTAGAAAAATTGAACTCATACAGGGTCAGAAATATACATATAATTCCTTCAGAAGTTATATAATTTGTTTTTAAGTCAGGCTCACTACATTAAAAGTTACGTCATTGACTATGTACACCGTGAATAGACTTCTCATAGCATAGGTGTGTTTGAAACCAATATATGGTGGCCCGATATTCAGCGGCGTACGTGGAAGTACAAGAGTCATATGAGAGGCAAATCAGTACTACGACTATTCTCATTTAAGGATGAAAAATTTTATAACGGAGGTTTTTGTTTATGTTCTGATGAAATGTTTTTGCAGCACTGTAAATCCAGCTGAATAATAACAACATCAATTACAGCAACTCTGGTGTGACGTACACGAGACTTCCAAATTTTGGTATTAAACTATATGCATTGGATAAGAAGTCTATTCACATTAGTGTACATAGTCAATGGTTACGTTCAACCCACATGAGCAAACACCATCTAGAAACAAATGGCTGTCACCTCTGTCGAATACTAATACAAAAACAATCCTTAAGTGATTTTGTTTTTCCAAAAACAAAATACCGCAATCAAAATAAAGGGAATAATTGAAAACATGCAGCAAATTTATTGGAAAGTCTAACTTAAATCTACTTACAGTTATGGCTGTTCAAACCAAATCCATTCTCCCTGGACGTTAAGTTCAACGATGAGGGAACGAGAATCATAGCTTCTCGCTTCATGATTCAAGCTGTCAACATTAGCGATGGAAACATGGAGAAGGACATGGTTAGAGACTTGCGAAGGATCTGCCATGAGAGCCACCTCAACGTTAGCGTCTTCCACCCCTACTTCGTCTTCTTTGATCAGGTACCAGCTGCTACTTGTCAGTAACAAAATTGATCCATCACACTCACCCTTCAGTCATACTTATTTTTAAATACACACCATAGAGTGTTTTTTGTGTTTCTAGTAATGTAAATATAAATACTAAATGGTTTTATCAAAAGAATATTAACAATAGTATTTTAAATAATTTTATATTATTTATTTAACCATGACTGAAATGGAGTTTTAGTAACTTACCCTTAGAACAATGATCCATGACCAGGTATTGATTACCCTCTCCTTATTGAAAAAAATTATTTGCATTCAAAAATATCTATTTACTTACTCAGATCCAACTTAAAATGGAGTTGAGCTGTCTTGCTAAATCAGTGTCAAATTTCCTATATTATTGTTATGAAAACAGGTAATATGTATGTCTTAGGTTTTAAAGCAAACACTAAAGAGGTTAAAAACCACCTAGACATTATCTAGTCATGAATTAAAAAAATGTTCTACGTTTCCTATGTTCTATGATTACAACATAATTTATTTGAAGAAAACCAATATTAATTCTTCAGAAGCTCTATGAACAATTGTGTCAGTATTGTAATGTAAATGATTTCCTCGCCTGTTTTAGTTTGAGCTGGTGCGACCGACCTCGATACAGAGCATGATCGTGGGTGCCACCATCATGATGATCATCTCCTACATCTTCATCCCCAAGTTCGCTTGCTCCCTTTGGGTCGCCTTCTGCATTGTCTCCATCGAGATTGGAGTGGCAGGGTACATGGCTCTGTGGGATGTCAACTTGGACTGCATCTCCATGATAAATCTCATCATGTGCATCGGATATTCTGTCGACTTTACTGCACACATATGCTACGCTTACATGTCCTCCAAGCATGAGAGAGTCGAGGATAGAGTCAGAGAGTGTTTGTACTCTCTCGGACTTCCAATTTTTCAAGGCTCTGTCAGTACGATTCTCGGGGTTGCCGCCCTAATTTTTGCCCAGAGCTATATATTTTTGGTATTTTTCAAAATGATTTTCCTTGTTATATTTTTTGGTGCTTTGCACGGAATGTTCCTTCTACCGGTGCTTTTATCATGGTTTGGGCCTGGTGCATGCTCTCCAAAAAAATCAGATCTCTCCGAAGTAGAAAAGACGTTTCCTCATCCGTATTGCATACCGCATCCTTCATTGCACCCTTTGTCCCAGATAAATGGAAATGGAAAACACTTTGGCGTCCCACTTCATGGGATGGCGGACGCACCCCGATTAGTGATGTCCACTTACAACGGAGACACAAGAGGAAAATTTATTGTGGAGGGGGAAAAAGATCTCGGACTCGGTACGTCTGGGGAAGATTCAAGCGAATCTAGCTCGTCAAAATCTCAAAGACGCAGGCAAGAAGTGGAGGATGATGAGGTACAACGGCGAAAATACGTTGAAGGTTGGAGGAAGTCTTCGGTACCTAACGCTGGTGCGAATCGTTCACCTCTGACCTACCACAATGGAGGATACATGAGTGATGAGGATGCGAGACCGTGGAGAGGTCATCCAGCCTCCAACCAGAACAGGCCTAGGTCTCAACACTACTCGCCCCGGCACGGCCGGCCCTACCCAGGTGACGGGAGGTACCCGTAGCCACCTCTGGTGCAAAGACTTGTATTAAAGTTCCGTCATCGATATTCTCGAGCAGTGTGGAATTATGTGATTTTAGTTTTTAAAAGTATTCTATTTTGCTAGGAATAGCTTTCAAGGAACAAAATTTAAAAGACGGGAATTAAAATGATTTTGTTGTGTTTAACCCTGTAACTGATCAATATTGATGCTCAAAGTTTAGTTAATACTATTCTGTTCCAATTTTAACAATCTTAAAGACCAAAAAAAAACTATAGTCGGGGGTATAGAACAGGCGGGTGAAGTGATATAGTGATATAGGTCAAGCTACATAAATAAATTTAATCTATACTTATTTAATACATTAAGGGTTTTTTGTGTTTTAGGAACTCCTCCTAAAATTTTCAACTGATTTTCAAATTTTTTATGTCGTTGGAAAGGGCTTGGTCTGTAGTTGTTTCCACCAAAAATTGATGAGAACTAGTTGTTTCGAGTTAATAATATTAACTAAATTTTTATATCATTAAAGACAGCTGTTTATTTTCATGAAATGAATCTTATGTTAGGTAAACTTACAAGATTTTGTCTTATATTTAAAATACATGGAAACTTTAAAATGCCATGGGGCGAAGCACATTGAACTGATGGTGACAAAATTATTCCATGACGTCTACAGAGAATTCCCTTTAATTTGACACCTCAATCATCAAAATCGGTTCATAAATAAAAGAGTTTTGCTGCTCACAAGAAATTCTTTACGGAATTAGTAAGATAGATTGGACTGAAAATAAAGGCGCTATCCAACACTGAAATCTCAAAATTTCCCATTAAAAACATTGGGATTGAATAAAGCATTTAAAACATCTGTTAATGTTCAGCTGTAAATACGTGTAGTTTTTAGTGATTACAGATATTCACAATATTGGATTGGTCGGATGTCATTGATTTAGAACTAAAAGTAACTTTTGTATTACATCAAAATAAATTGCTCGATTTCGAGCAACACATATGCTAATGTAGCTAGAGTAGCTAAATGAGAAAAAAATCAGCTAGCTTATTATGTCTTGACCTTGACACGCCTGTTCTATCTCCCCAACTTTAGGGCTTTCTTCGACAGAGGTTATAAAAATTTCCAACATATTATGTTTGCAGTTATAATTATATTTCACAGGTAATAAATTTATCTGAGCCAATCTTTTTACATAAAAATCAGTGAAAGGAGTATTGTATTTAAAACTTAAGTGTTAGCAGTGAACTTAGGTGTAAAGTTTGCGCATTATTTCTCCAACTATGGCCAATACGCTACTATGCATTTGAATAAGCTACCCTCTACTTACGGCCAGCTAACTTGGCCATAGTCGGAGAAATAATGCGCGAACTGCATTTACATATTTACAGTTATTTAAGTCACAAAAAACAATGTAGTCTAGTATGACAAAAACGTTAATCATGGGCGTACTGTAAAAAATTTATTATTTCAGGCTGTAACTATCTTTACTCATGTCACATGAATTGATTAAAAAAACTCTGTAAACCTGTAGGTGTCAAAATCCTAAGTTGGCTTTGATAAAAAATATACACTAGAAAGTTAGCTTTGATATACGGTTCACTAGAAACCCACTAATCCGATCTTACCGAGATGGGGCCTGGGGCCCAATTTTTCAATCGAGTGAGTAGTGTGTTGGTGAGTTGGCTCATTTGCCAAAAATTTTCATCCACCCTTATAGGTAAATGAGAATGAATGTAATTTTTAAGGCCTTTTAAAACTTGCGCATCCAATAATTAATATTTTCATCAGTATTTCAGGGAATGGTTTTATTCACCATGTTTTGCTTATAACCGTGTATTTTGTGCAGAAAATCTCACCAACTCACCCGTTTTCACTCACCTAACAAATAGGTGGTTAGTGGTTTCAGTGAGGATAATCTTATGTGAGGTTGAAAATTCTTCTTCTTCATCTCGATCTCAACAGGAAATAATTCAATTTGTCAAAAACAACTTTCATACTTTTCAAATCGTCGAGGTTATGTTTACTTTAGTTAAATAGCCTAAAATTTAACTAAATTTTAATTTAGTTAATTGATACTTACAATTGTGTCATCAAACATTTAACGTAAAATAAGGTTGTAATTATGTTCTAAATATAACAATGCAAGTCATTTCGAATCTTTAAATTAATAAAACTGGCAATATTTAATGATACTGTTTTTACGGTTGAAACCAGATGCTAACTGGAACTTCAATTGCTATCTCGAGCTAGTTGGTAAGGAGTAAACTGGGGAGATGTAACTCACGACTCTCTCGATTAAAAAATTGGGCCCCTGGTTTAGATTACAGAATGTTCGGATTAACCGAACAATTTGTTTCTAAAGAGACATAAGTTACAATAAATGTTGTTAAATGATATATTTTAACAGAAAAATACAATAAAGTACACAAAAATAACTTCCCACCTTTAACATTTTCATTCAAAAAATAAACAAAAGAAAACATTACTAAAATAACTTGTATTGTTTGAGTCACTTTAAAATCGTATTTTTCTTCCATCCATTTCTTTTACGGAGTTTCATTTCGGTTGGTATTTGATTAAATTTGTGAAAAGTAGACAACAAAAGGTAGCCATTAGCTAATTACATGAATTAGTGGATTTTGTCTGCCAACTGGTTTGGATTCTGCAATTACTTACAGCGGGTCTTCTTGTGGTCTTAACACATTTATAAATTCCTAGTACATGAAGATAAATTGTAGCTTTCTACCGGGCACGAAACAAAAGATAGCCAAAAAATAATTCGTCCTTGTTGTCAGGATTTATAGTAATGTTTTCCTCAATCGTGAGAGACAGCCAAGCATGCCGGAAGCAAACAACCCTGTTTAAATTTTGCAAAATAAATCACATTAATGAGATTCAGAGTACCGGGGTGTTCTTGGTGTTGGTGAGTAGAATTCCAGCCCTTTATTTTCAGTAATTTTACAACTGATGATGGATTTAGCTTAAAATTGGATTATTTAAATAAAAATTGCAAAACAAATGTAGGTCAAAAAAAAGTTTAATTTTCTTCTTGTAATATTTAGCAAACATTTTAAAATATTTATGAAATTTTTATTTAGACCTAATTATATTAGGTTTTAAAAAAGCTTTATTATACTGTAACCAAAGCAAAACCATCCAAAGTGGATTACTGTCCAGTAATGAAACAGTTTAGTGTTTAAACAATTCACATTATTTGTTGTAGGCAGTAAAAGAAGTTATTTAAAATGAAAATACTGTCTAAAAAGTCTCATAAAATCAGGAGTGTGTGCGCAGAGCACACAAATATCATTTTGTATCAAGTATCTAAATTAATCACAAAATTAAAAATAATAACTGCAAATAAGACTTAATTAAAAATCAGTAACAATTTGCTGCTCTTTAGATAACCCAATAAAATACCACTACCATTTCCAGTTACAGACCCTCGACTTCTACAGTTGGTAGAAAACGATAGATGATTTTGGTAGAAAACGGGTTGTAATTGTTCAGTATTTTGTTGTTTAAGAAATTACAATTAATTATTTTCAATATTAGGAGTTAAGGCAGTAATTGGTTATGTGATTACTCATATTTTAAAACTATCTTGCATGATTCCATGAGTATTTATTTTCATTTTCATTGTACATACTGAAATATTTATGACAATTGTGAGTTAAGCTATGATACTTCAAATAGTATTAAGTGAACCATTTTTTCAGTACCATCTTCTACATTAAGCAACATAGTGTACATGACCAAAACTGTGATTAAACTAGAAAATCAGGCAATCAACTCTTATTAGAAAGTGTTGAAAATATTCCTGTAAAAATGAAATCAACTGTAAATAATTTTTATACATACAGAATAAATAATGTACATAATATAAAGTTTTGTAAAACTAGTCATTTTGTTGTTGAAGAAAGTTACAATATACAAATAACGGATTTCACACAATTTGATTTTGAATAATGATTAGATTTAATTTCTTCTTTTTCAAAAAGTTTAAAATAACCAATATATATGTATCTTTTAAATTGCTTACAAAAGTTTTGTATTCTTTCAAACATCAGTATAAGAAATTCGGAATAGTTTAAGCAAAGACTGTGTGATAACCAAAAATATCCCTGAGAGTTTGTCAAGTTTTTGCTCAATTTTATAATGTAAATAAAGCTTTGTATATGGTAGTATTTGTGTATTTTTTACTAAAAATAAATCTATTTTAATGTAATTGAGTTTTATTTATACTCATTTCTATATTTTCATTTTCCACTTAACATGTTGGGTGTGGGGTGTGGGCGGCGGCCTACGTTAATATACGTACCGCTCCCACCTGAATCATACTGGTTTAGTTTGGGCTTAGCCATTTCCGGCAGAGGTTATTTCTACTTCGCTCACTGCTAGTTGTGCCTGTCCGCGTGCTCAGTTTAATGTAGTTTGTTTCCCCGTCCCGCCATTTTTGTCAGGATGCTGGGTGCTCAAAGTGGTAGTGTTATATAAAATTATGGTAGGTGGGATTGAGCATACATAGTTTTTTTCCATAATGTTGTTTTTCCATAATGTTGTGTGGTTATAAGGTTTTATAAAAAATGAAAAGTCAATTTAATTTCATCATAAGCATACATTTTTGAGTTGGTGAGGCAAGTTAAATCTCTGTTTAACTTTTTTTCCTGAATTTTATGATGATAAGTAATAAGAAAAACAAGTTCTTCAATTGTGACAACAAGTGGGCCAAAAAACTAACTGACTACTGAAAGCCATCGCTAAGTGACTGTCACTGGCACCACTGGCGGACTACCTTATTTAACATACCGGAAATGGCGTCATGGAATTGGTCAGAAAGTAGTCACCTAGACAACTTCTAACGACTTTTTACAACAAAAAAGCAATTACATAATACATAAACAAAAAATACTTTTTCACAAAATTTAGATGCGTTATTATATGGGTTTTCAACACTCAACATGTTAACCATTCATCTTTGGAGCTTTACTCCATTGAAGTATGGTTATCACAACTATTTTTCATGGACATATCAAAACAATAATGATCCCATATTTAAGTTGTGAGAATTTTCTTTTGTGTTGATTTTTTGGATCAGGAATCAAAGTAAGTATTTTTGACATAATGAAGTATTTGACTAATGCACGAAAATAGTCTGATAGAAAATTTAACAGCTATTTCAAATTTTATTTTAGTGTGAGAGAGTGTCATTTGTGGTTATTTTTACCATGAGTAATACAGTATGACAATGGTCGGGTTCACGTTCATCCACCGCAACCGGGATTCGTTGGATTTTTTTGCGGTTAGCAAAAAAGGCATGTGAACGTCAACAATCAAAATCCCGGTGGGATCATAAGACGACAGCAAAATGACGTCACTAGGGATCACCAGGATTTATCACGTGACCATTGGGATTTGTCACGTAATTATCTAAATCCCAATTGCGGTGGATGAACATGAACCCGACCAATGTGTTTCAGAATAAATTTGGCAATAATGTATCGACTCTCATGTGACTATTTTCGTGAGTCCTACTATAGGAACTATAGTATCTGTATATTAACATTCTTAGTATTTATTTACTTGTCATAATTACTTAAGTTCATGATATGGTGCTAGAGTTACAAAATATTTTATATCTTTATAAATTTCTTGTTCTAATTACTAGTAAATACATCAAGTTTAAAAATTATATGTGTTTATTAGTCATAAGGACATGAAATTTATACAGGTATAAAACATATTGCAACTTTAGCACAATCAATGTATCCAGATAAAAATTAACTTCATGGACTGGTTGAGGATGATCGAATCTATCCTTAGAATGTGTTGAATATCCATCATTAATATGTTGAATATTAGATTTAGATATCTAGTCGGTAATATTTATACAGCTAAATACAGTAGATTATCCGAGCCCTGGTTATGCGAGGTCGCTCTAAGCTGAATTTTACCTGGGTTGACAAACTGAGCTAGCCGTCGGCAGAAATTATACAACCATTTAGTGACGATGGAATTTTTATCTACGCTCGGAGACTTTTGGTGTGCTCCCCGCCTTTCTGTGCAGTCATAGATTTGTATACATACCACGGTCAAATATATTTAGTCACGGTACTCATATTAAAACTACTTGCATTAGTGTGTTGAAGTTATTAATGCCCTCAAAGCAGTGGATTTCCAAACAAATCTGAAACATTAGCAACTCAAGCGGATGGAATAGAATCAACCGGATTTCAACAGTGTCGTGATTAGCTGTCGAGTCAATTACGGTACCAAGTTAAGAGTGGATAAAAAAATAATACCAATTAATAAATCATTGGTATAAAACAATAATTAATGAGCTGCTATTCAAAGCTAATTTATTTTATGGATTATTTTCAATCCATCTGTAGATAAAAAATAAACTTTATATACATTTATATATACGCTGAACAACCGTTTTCTGGTCTGTATTTAGTCCACAAAGTTGGCCTTTTCTGTAGCCTTTTATAAGTGCACCGAAAAAAACATCTTTCAATTTTTTCTGTGCGCTAACCTCAAAAGTTTACTTTCTTAGGCCTGTTACACATTGAAATGGTGCATCTGCTACGCGGCGGCACGCTGCTCGCGACTGCTACACCACGCAAAAACTAACCAATGCTTTTAAATGGGGGCTTACACACTACAGTAGCAGAGGCGTGGCAGGGATAACGGCTTAACAGATAACGGGGAGAAACTCAGAAAATTAGTTACCCATGTTTTTTTTTTATGGGAAATTATCAAAACCCTGTATCTTGCTAATTTATAGACACAACTTGGTAAAATTTGGTATGTTCATTCACTAGGTAGGGTTTAACTGATATTTGCTTACATCAGCCAAATGGCGCCAAACCTACATACTCACCCCCATGGGCTATATGGGAAAAATTAAAAAGTGCTGAATATTGATAAAATTTGATATTTACTTTTCGTAAAAATTACATTTCCTAACAACTAATATTTACTAACAACATCCCATGGCAGCAAACCTAAATACTCATCCCAATGGTGTGTATGGGGAAAATACAAAATCTCAAATTCCTTTGGAAATTCGCTGAGTATGCAAGTCTGCTGCGACGGAGGTATTTTCATTTATTTTTTTTTATCCTGACTAAGCATATGTAAAAAATTAATCTGTATTGACTCAATATATATGTATATACAGGGTGTCCAGAAAAAACCTTTACAAACTTTTCCAGGTTATTGCGCACGTCAAAATAAGCAAAAAAGTTCCTGTAAACATATGTCCTAAAATGCTTCGTTAACCCGCTAGCCGCCATTTTGTTTTTTACACTAAATAATTTTTGTTTCCGTAACGGATCATTGTATTAAGTTAATATTTGGCATGAACCTTCATTATAACAATACCCATTTTCAGTAAAAAAATTATTTTTTTCCAATGTGTATTTTCAAAATGGCGGCCATTTTAAAATTTTTAACTCAAATATCTCAAAAACGGTAAATTTTATAAAAATGTTACAAGAGACAAAAAAGTTGACGAATTAAATTATCTAAATATTGATACCAAGTTTGTAAGGATCCAACAACAAATAACTGAGTTATTGTGGTTTTCCTGCAGAAAAACACTGATTTTGCTCTATGATTAATGCGAATTTAGGTTACTTTAAGAGAAAAATCTCAATTACTCCGTTATTTGTTGTCGGATCCTTACAAACTTGGTATCAATATTTAGATAATTTAATTCGTCAACTTTTTTGTCTCTTGAAACATTTTTATAAAACTGACCGTTTTTGAGATATTTGAGTTTAAAATTTTAAAATGGCCGCCATTTTGAAAATACACATTGGAAAAAAATAATTTTTTTACTGAAAATGGGTATTGTTATAATGAAGGTTCATGCCAAATATTAACTTAATACAATGATCCGTTACGGAAATAAAAATTATTTAGTGTAAAAAACAAAATGGCGGCTAGCGGGTTAACGAAGAATTTTAGGACATATGTTTACAGGAACTTTTTTGCTTATTTTGACGTGCGCAATAACCTGGAAAAGTTTGTAAAGGTTTTTTTTGGACACCCTGTATATTCTTAAAATGTACAATTACAATAGCAATATTTCTGTTCTGTCTGTACAGTCCTAAGGTTGTATTTCATTTCATTTGCCAATTTATTATTACAATTAATTTAAGTTAATACTTTTTTATGGTCAACACGTTTGCCGTCTCCGATCCGAGACGGGCCCGGGTGCTACTTGGATGTGTCTAGGGAACGCATGTCTAATGTCAGTTTTCGCTTGGGTAAGGTTACCCACCATTTTTGTCAAGGCGGTGCGTGTGAGTGTACCTGTGTACAATGGACGGTGTACCTGGAACTTTTAGTGGTGGTAAATTGTTAAAAATTAATTTATATGTTGATTTTTACTAACATATTTTTATACTTCTAAGGCAAAACTTTTAAGTTTAATCGTAAAACTATAAACATCTAGTACTAAAAACTATGTTCCAGTCCCTGATCGGAAACAAAATTGAGGCTAGCCTTTTTCAAGTTTGAAGGTTCAAAATTATAATAAACAAATTTTATATTTCTATAGCAAAACTTTTTGAATATTATCATAAAATAATAAAAATCAAGCACTAAAAACTATGTTCTACTCACACATTGCTGCCATCTCCAATTGAAGACAGAATGGTGGCTAGGTTTTTTTTATGTTTTTAAGATTCAAAATTTTCTTTTTTTACCACAACTTTTATTTCTGGTGCAAAACTATCTAATGAGTAAAAAAAAGGTTAGCATCCTGGTGACCAAAATGTCTCAGGCCTTTAGCAGCGAAATTGTTAAATTAAGTATAAGATTTAAGTGTGTACAAGACAACCTGCACTCTGAACTCGGCGTCCCACGCACATGCCGTAAGGCACATGTGACACCTTAATTTCACTTTTATTTTGTACACATTTTCTTGTTTAGCCTACTTTTCAAAATAAAAGATTTTACTTGATTTTGGTTTGATTTTCATATAGCTATCATTTTGGCAGCAGTGACTACTCAACTAAAATTATGAGTATTTGCAACTACTCGACTCAAGTTTGAGTTGGACCAATGACTCAACACTCAAGTACTCACTCGCCCACGTCAAAACTCAAAATGTGATCAAAAATGTTTTTATATTTTTAAAAACGTTGCAAATGTAATACATTACAATATCCTACAGAAGAAAGGACCTGGGAGAAAGGTGATTACAAAATAAAAAGGTAAGGTATTGTATATGTTAAACCTTTTATTTAAATGAACCTGCAAAACTGTGTATTTACACTAAGTAATATGTACATTAGAAGGTTGGAAATATATAGTAAAATAAAGTCTTTAAATTTACTAACACATCAGTCAAAATTCCAACACCTTGTGTTCTTTTCTATGTCCAAAATATTTGGAAGTTACCAACACACAATAATAAACACTTTGATAAACATTTTGACTACAATTATTATAAAAATAAAATCATTACATTATAAGGTACATTCACATGTAACAACAAATGAAACGTGAAAAAGTAAACACAAGAAACCATTAATGTGCTAAGGGAACTCATTCATGGATAAATCTATCAGCAGAGAGATTACTAAGAATACTAATTACAAAAATCTAGGTTAAAAGTTTGTGATAGAAAATACTAAAATTTGTATTTACAATGGAATTGAATACTCTAAAAAAAGCCGATGAGAAAAAAACTGTAGGATAATTTAAGAATTAATAAGTAGAAAAATCCGTCATAACTTCGGGAGAAGCGTTTTAATGAAAATAGATGAACAGTGTGAGCAGTTTGTTGTTGAATTTAGTTATTTTTTTGGTTTGACTGTTTACTAGTAGCATTATCATTATCAATATTTTCATCTATTACTCAAGAGAGTTTTTATATTACACAGCAAATTTAAAGCGAACGTCCACAATTTTCATGTAGAAGCTAATAGACATTTTATACAAAATAGTTGAGATCATCTTGTTCAGGGATGGTTACAAAAGAAACAAATAATTATCCACGGTTAGTACCGGTCCTCTAATTAAAAAGGCTTTTGGGTGAGTTTACAAACTCATCAATAAATTTAGGTTTTTCAATACTTTTTACACATGCAAAAAATTTCTACAAATTATTTTTTATGTACAAAAGTTTGTCCAATATTTACAGAAGAGTAAATATTGCTCTATTATAAAATAAATAGCCACTATTCATTCACTGTGATAACAATTAATTGTGTGGTTTATTTGTCCAAGTCGAGCGCCGCGTATTGTTCCTCGTCCACCTCCGTCATCATGAGGTTGCCGTCGGGCAGCAGAAGCACCACTCGCCTTGAGCCTGCAAAACACTAACGTTCATAGCATGTCTGTGTTCCACAACCGAGTGTGTTTCTGGTAGGCCTAAGACAACCTTCTTTGAAGCTATAATGAAGTGAACAATTTAAAACATAGTACCTAGGAGCCAAGTATTTCTCGGTAAACTTTTGCTTAGTTGATTATTTAACTAAATAGTCAAAAACACCAGTATAAAGTAAGCCTACTTAAAAAACTACGGTACTTAAAAACTGATAAATTATTTTTATTATAGTATCATTTAGTAATTCATTTACTAACTACAATGAAAAAAACACATGTTTCTACTAGAGAATGTGGTTCAAGCTTTGACAGTTGAGTCAGCTGTTTTCAGCAACTGTTTTGTTTTTAACTTTATAAGACCAATGTAAAAAGTTTCAGAATTTCAATTCAAGATTATAACGACATAAGACCTAGCACAGTGACTTTAATATTATATTCATGCCAGAACAAGTAGAACACAAATAGATATTTTTTTCTTGTTTATTAGTTTACAAAAAAAATATCCCGAATTTATTTTGTCTGCACCATTATACAGCAAATGAAATCAAGAGATTTCTGGTTCTGCGAGAGCCAAGACGCTAACTCACCACCGGGGGCAGGTTCTCCAGCCTCCACCAGCTGGGCCACGACTTGTCCACTCTGGTCGTCTCCACCCACTAGCCCCTCCTCCCCCTCCAGCGTCATCACCTCCCCTCCCTCTGTGTCGTCCTCCTTGATGAAGTACTGATCTCCGTCCTCCGTGCTCAGGATGTTCACCTATGACACATCACACAACAGATTAATCACACAGCAGTCCAAACATATCAATCACATCGGTCGAAACACAACAGATTAAAATACATGAACTAATATCTCATCATTATCTTTTACAATATTGATCATTTATCTGCATCATGCAAGACTGATAATTTATCTGCATCATACTAGCATCCTTGATCAATTCTTTGATAATTGTCACTCCAACGTCAATACTAGAGTATTATTTTGAAAATAAAATTTAACTACACTAGAGGCTCTCTAGTCTTGCCTTGGATGGTTCAGACTTGGATAATCCAGCCGCGGTCTTCCGGAGATAAAATGTTCAGCCCAGGCGTTTCCCACAGCCCAAATAAACAAAAGTCAACTTGTTCCATGCTTTATCGCTAAAATGTATCAGTTCAATTGCCAATTTCCGGGCTATTTGTTATAGGGTGTCTTCTAAAACATTGTATTTGTGTCCTACTTTTGACATTTCTTTTTTTTTTTGGTGATTCGCGGTCAGATGTAACTAGGTCACTAGTCAGATTCCGCCGCTATTACAGTCATATTTATAAATTAGGGCCTTCGTTTGCAGAAGACAAGTAATATTCTCCATTAAACACATTTTCATTGCTAGCAACTGCTTGTCAGTTGTCAGATCCTCATTTCTATAGCGATATTACAACATGTGAGCAAGCAAATCAGGATTGTTACAAAGTCGATACCCAGTATAGATTGGGCAAGTATGAGACCCTTCATTGTTAAAAACACAATAATACATATAATACAGGTGGGTCATTCCATATCAAATCAACCACAAAAAATACATTTTAACACCCAAGGTCTCAGATTTTTATGAAACTTGGTAAATTTGTTATTTTTATATAGATAAACAACCATACCAAGTTTTATTGACTTATCTCTATCGGTTTTCTTTTTACAACCCTTCAAAGTTTTTACTAAAATGCCGGCCGGGGCTCGCCCGAGGCCACAGACAGAACGTGTTTATTTTCTCAGAAAAAATCATATCTTTAATATTTATCAATAGAACTCAATGAAAATTTGTAGTTTAACTAAATAAAACATGCTGATTTTGGAAAAAAATATCATAACACTCTAGGCCTTACCAAAAAATTACCATAAATTGTTATTTTACAAATATTTTATTTCCGGAAAGTGATTACAAGGGTTCACGTTACAGCCAATATCTACCTGAGGATTAAAGATAATCAAACAAAACTTTTTACTAAAATTATCTTCAAGATAATTTCTATCACATCCAACAATAAAATTAATGGCTTTTTTATTCCTTCACATTTAAAAACTAATATTTGTCTGAAAAACTTGGTTTTGTCAAATAATACAACACCAATATGCTTATTTATTTCCTTGTTTATTTCCCGATATGCTTAGGCATAAAATAGTGTGTAGTTATATAGTGGGAAGTACTGAAAAACTATTAATTGTTTCATGCAACTTAAGAAAACATGTTAGAGATAAAATATTAGTATTATCACCTAAATAATTTGTTTAAAAACATTACATTAAGCCTTTCCGTTGGTCATCCAGACCATGTCACCCACCGATTTTGATTTTAATGAAACTTGGTATGGTTGATTCTTCTATACAGATAAGAAAATATACCAAGTTTTAGTGCTCTATCTATGCTCATTTGTTTTCTAGAGCTGTTTGAAATTTGAATAAATGTGTCGTTTTTGAATGCCCGAGGTTTCCATGGTAATGTGCCCATTGTTCCATGATTATGAAAAGAAATTTGAAACACTCTCATTTGCCAACAACATAAAATGAAAATTGCAGGTGTTGTCAATAAACCTACAGATTTTAGAAAAAAAAATAGTTAATAGTGCTTCCAATTCATCTATAAAAAAGGTAAAATACAGACGTGTATATCTGTAAGGCAACCGTACAGACAACCATATATCATTAAGGTTTTTAGAGAAAATTTTGTTTTACTGAAATGTAAATATTTTTGAAAGGCACAGTGGTTTTCAAGTTGAAGGGTTTTTCAGCAATCCCAATAATATGTGCTACCTTATGATTCAATCAAATTCATGGCTTTTTCTCTGCTTCATTCTTAAAAAATAATTTACACTTTTATTTGTAAAATTCTTAGCGCCATGTTTAATATCTTTGATATGAATTAAAACATCTGTGAGCCAACTAAAAATCATAAAACTGTGTACTTTAATAACTCTTAACATTAGCAACAACCCATTTATACGAGTAATATTCCCTTTTGGATGAATTACAATTTTGTTTCATAATTTATGGTCATTCCATTGAAATTGTCCAAAAATGAATAACTTAAATCGCTTCTATTGGTTTTTTTATTATTAAAAAAAAAAAACTTTTATGTTATTCATACATTTAATCAAGAAATAAAATTTTGTTTTTTAATTAAATTTAATATAATAAGTTAGTTCTCATTAGCTGATTTTCAAACATGGTGGATGCTTATTCCTAAAAAATTAATTGTTATCTGGGTAAGTTAAATATATCTTGACATTCAAAGAGATAAGTACAAATATAAAATAAAACGAAAGTGTAGATTTTTACCATCTTTCAATATGATAGTCTTAAAAGTCAACCCTTTGAAAATTAATCTATCTTCTTATTTCTATAAGGGTTTCGTCTGTTACGTCCCTTTTTCTCTCGACCTACTGAACCGATTTTTAAGATTGAGGTGTCATTTTAAAGCTTAGCATATACCGCAGTGACGAATCACAATTAAAAAGGTTATATTGTTTCTGGCTTCGCCCCCCTCGCCTTTGATTTATTTCTAGAGGGCGCTTTAAAATGTTGACAAACTTTTATTGCAAGTTCTTTAATGTGAATTGTAATTTAACAGCTGATTAACTTCAGATGTGCAACAACTCATTTGTTTATATTTTAAATTTTCAATAAGTAATATACATTAGCCAGAGATATAGCTTGAACAAAAATAATTTATACCCACCATTCATCATAAAATAAATATACCTAATATATGCCATCTCAATTTTAAGTAAATCAACATAGCCTAAATGAATAATTAATATAGCCTACATACCATAATGTAATAAAATTGCTTCATATTTAATAAAACCCATAATTATTTAATCATTCTAAATTAATCTCTATGACAATAATATAATATAGTATAATAGTGAAGTGACAACAAGACTAACAGTAATACAGTGTGCATTAACATATGTGATACCATCAAGCAACAATGAACAATCCTTCTTCTCAATTTGAATGGCCTAGTGATTAGATGCATTTTTAAGGGTCTCATCCCAAGTTAGTATAATAACCCCATAAAATAGTTATTGAACACCAAAAGTTCAATTTTTTTATATAGAAGAAGAGCCACAGGTAATAGACACCCATTTTGAAGGCCAAAAGAAGATATTAAAACCTGTAGTGAAGAAATTTAAAATTGGTAATATCCCTCCATTTTATTCATCACCTACTGTACATTGAACTACAAATCAAAGGACTAAACAGTTTTTATAGCCAAGAAATTTATTAATAGTAATTGAATCTTAGAGAAATCAACTTAGATTAACTTTTGAAGAACCTTTTTGAACTTATTTAAACATTATAATTATATTCATTCAAGAAGAAACTTTGAGCCTAGATTGAACTTACAGCAAGCATTGTTGAGTGAACCTACTACTGATTCAATAATAGTTAATGTCATAGAGAATTTATCCAATTCCATCCAGAAATTATCTCTATATTGAATTAAAATTTTATGATTTTATTTTCCAATATAATAATATTAATTCAACAAGAATTTATTCGACCCCGCACGACCACCCCAACCCTGAGAAAAGTTCCATGTTTGAGCAATAGCCCATATTAGACAGAGACATTTATTTAAGAAGACAGTAATTAATTAAATAAAATCCCCATAATTTGTAATATCCATTGTTAGCCCTTTTTCATATTCCAAATAACTTATTGTTTAATTTAAAATAAACTCAGTTTTGTTAATTGTATTCATTCAAGTGTTTTAATATATCCAAAGACGCCATTAAGTTAAGTCTAGATTAGTCCATCTTCCTTCATAGAGGTATCAGCTGTTAGAATAAGGGAGTAAAGTAAAAGGCCACAAGTGTAAGTGTACATACAAAAACAGATACACAGGTGTGTGGCAAATTTGGCGACCAACGTATGGGGCTCGAATAAATTCTTGTTAGCCTATGAAGCAATTTTGAACCTTATAACCTTAGCAATTGTACTAGCTAAGTTAAGGATATATTAACTCATCACATAGATTAAGGATTTTTTTTATTGTATCATACCTAGTTATAAGTTTATCCCAATTTTCCACCATCATGTCCGATTCCAATAAATCCCTACTTAGACCGCTTAGTAATCAAACATCACAAGATGAAAATCTAGACACAGCTGACAATGCGATGAATGCTACAGACGACAACACAGACTCAGTACACACCTCACCACGACACAACACACGTGAAAGTACCACGTCCATTGACAACATCATTACAAAAGAAGAAATTGAGAAATTAAATAATTTATCCGGGTACAGTAATCTCGATCTATTTCACGGGTTTGCGACACAAAGAACGCTGAGCGAGAATGATGTAAACAAACACGACGCCATCTTGCCATCGCCGACCATTGACGACGGAGACGAACGAATCAAAGCCGAAGCTAGCCGAACGTGGCCGACAACACCCGAACCATTACGTTCTCGCAGTAAACAACTACTCTCAGCTGATTACGGCTCAAATACCGTACAACCGTTCCCGAATACACAGCCCGACCCAAACTCGCAACTGATGATGATGTTGAATTCCATAAATTCGAACATCAGCGAAATAAATTCCAAAATCAATGAAGTTAATTCCAACATTGATTCCAAAATCACTGAAATTAAAAATGAACTAAAATCTGACATAAATGAGATACGCGCCATACAACAAGCACATAGCTTGGAGCTTCAACAAATTGAGAATAATATCATTAAAAAGGTATACAAACAAAACAATGAAATACGAAATGACCTAGCTAACGACTTACGTATACAACGTGAGGAAATCAACAAAACAATTGTAACTGAGACACAGAAAGTTGAGACTAAGTTGACTACTCAAATGATGGAAATCTGTAGGGACAATACTGAAAATTTGCGCAAAACCCACTATGAACATAAATTACAGGTAGAGACCCAGATTAAAACCCACATTACCCAGGTCAAAGACGAACTAATACCAGCAATAACACAAAACCAAGTGGCAATCAAAAGCCAAAACGAACAATTAAATCAGATAAACGAGAAAATTCTAGAACATGAAACCAAACTAAATAATCTCAATGACTATGAGCAGAAACCAATCACCTTGAACCCACAGATACATGTCACATGTACCGGCAATAATTTAATGACAGACATGACCTTACCAAAATTTAATGGCAGAACACAAAATCCACCAGAGTATTTAACTAAGTTAAAACGGTACTATAAAAAATTGTTACAAAAACAACTCAGTGACCCCATAGAAGTATTAACTGATACAATCGAAGCGAGTTTTGAAGGACAAGCATCAAAATGGTTCTCGTTAATCAAAACTGACATAAAGTCATGGGACAATTTTGAAAACCAGTTCCTGAATAAGTATTGGAGCCGAGACGTGCAACGTGCTGTTAGACAAAAAATAGAGACAGAACGCTACCGCCCAAATGGAAACCTCACTAGATCTGAATATTTCGTAGAACGAGTCATAACACTTCGATCACTAACTCCCACCTTATCTGAAGATGAAATAGTATCTATATTGGCTGAACATTTTTGCACCCTAGTACAAGATGCACGACGAGTACAAAATGCAAACAGTGTGTATGAGTTTGAAGCGCTACTACAGCGACAAGATCTGCACGATGCTCAAAAACGTACTAAGCAGCAAAACCCACCAGCACAAAACCCAACAATGACCAACGAACGCCAACCAAACTATTACCAGAACTACCAAGACAATAATAAAACAAAATATCAACAACAACAACCATATTACCAAAATACCAACCCACATGCTTACAACCCCAGAAACAACAAACCACAGCAAAATTATTACAATCGACCATCACACAACTCAAATGGGAACCAAAAATATTATCAACAGCCACAAGGAAATATTAATTATATGTCAGCCAACATGTCACCACAAGAGTATAATACCAGATTTCAAGGACAACAAAGTCAATACGACCGAAAACCACTCACACCCGAACAAGAATCCGCCGTACGGAATATTGCGTCACCAACGCCTACACAAACTAAATCTACCACAAGTCATACACCCCAGCACAGCGGACCGCATCCTTTAAACGGTTAAGCGCTGAGGATGCAAAACACGGTCTGTACACTTCTTCCCGATCACACAACACTATAGCTTCTTCAGCGCAATCAAATATTATATCAACGAACAGACCAAATAATAATTATGAAAACTATAAATACGATCATCACAACTTAAACCAAGAAGAATTTCATACAAATACTATTTGCTGTGACCCAGAATTTCTATTAAATGAAGATATACCTCAAGAATTGTACAACAAAAATAGTTTTAAGAATAATTGCCCTGAAATATACATTAAAATAGGCAACATTCCTGTTAATGCATTAATTGATACTGGATCTAACATCACATGTATAAACGAAAACTGGTTCCTTGAAAACAAAAAGAACATTCCAAGATTTGAAGAACTGATTGTAAACAACACCTTTATCAAAACAGCAACCGGTGGAAAATCAAAACGAATATCCAAAATATTATTGATACCAATTAAACTGAACAACCAACTTACATACATACAGACCTTACTTGTACCCCAATTAGTTAGACCTTTAATAATCGGCACAGATATTTTGAATACTTGGGAAGCCAAAATAGACTTCGAACACAATGTGATAAACCTAAACCTAAATAACAACCAAATAATTTTAAAATTCGGAGATATTGCAGTAGAGGGAATCTCATTCTACATCGAACACAACAATATCTATAATGACGAAATTCAAAATATCCCAGCAACTAGGACATTCTACATACCATGTCACGGATTTAAAAGAAGAAAATGAATATGGCCCATACCATGTAACAGCACTCAAGAAATATATAATACCAAGGACACAGCAAAGTGTATAGCATTCAAATATTCATAATACGTCAACAATAAAGGAAAGGAACTTTAAAATGTAAATATTTAGTGTTAAGCAACATTAGTTTCTTTATGTTAGATTTTAATGTAGTCATTTTTCTCACAACCATGTTATAATATTTAGTTAGCATTGTAATCAAATTCGTTGTTATATCGAAATCTCGATCATAATGTCATTAGATCTCGATTTCTGCGGGGATTTTGCAACAACTCATTTGTTTATATTTTAAATTTTCAATAAGTAATATACATTAGCCAGAGATATAGCTTGAACAAAAATAATTTATACCCACCATTCATCATAAAATAAATATACCTAATATATGCCATCTCAATTTTAAGTAAATCAACATAGCCTAAATGAATAATTAATATAGCCTACATACCATAATGTAATAAAATTGCTTCATATTTAATAAAACCCATAATTATTTAATCATTCTAAATTAATCTCTATGACAATAATTTAATATAGTATAATAGTGAAGTGACAACAAGACTAACAGTAATACAGTGTGCATTAACATATGTGATACCATCAAGCAACAATGAACAATCCTTCTTCTCAATTTGAATGGCCTAGTGATTAGATGCATTTTTAAGGGTCTCATCCCAAGTTAGTATAATAACCCCATAAAATAGTTATTGAACACCAAAAGTTCAATTTTTTTATATAGAAGAAGAGCCACAGGTAATAGACACCCATTTTGAAGGCCAAAAGAAGATATTAAAACCTGTAGTGAAGAAATTTAAAATTGGTAATATCCCTCCATTTTATTCATCACCTACTGTACATTGAACTACAAATCAAAGGACTAAACAGTTTTTATAGCCAAGAAATTTATTAATAGTAATTGAATCTTAGAGAAATCAACTTAGATTAACTTTTGAAGAACCTTTTTGAACTTATTTAAACATTATAATTATATTCATTCAAGAAGAAACTTTGAGCCTAGATTGAACTTACAGCAAGCATTGTTGAGTGAACCTACTACTGATTCAATAATAGTTAATGTCATAGAGAATTTATCCAATTCCATCCAGAAATTATCTCTATATTGAATTAAAATTTTATGATTTTATTTTCCAATATAATAATATTAATTCAACAAGAATTTATTCGACCCCGCACGACCACCCCAACCCTGAGAAAAGTTCCATGTTTGAGCAATAGCCCATATTAGACAGAGACATTTATTTAAGAAGACAGTAATTAATTAAATAAAATCCCCATAATTTGTAATATCCATTGTTAGCCCTTTTTCATATTCCAAATAACTTATTGTTTAATTTAAAATAAACTCAGTTTTGTTAATTGTATTCATTCAAGTGTTTTAATATATCCAAAGACGCCATTAAGTTAAGTCTAGATTAGTCCATCTTCCTTCATAGAGGTATCAGCTGTTAGAATAAGGGAGTAAAGTAAAAGGCCACAAGTGTAAGTGTACATACAAAAACAGATACACAGGTGTGTGGCAGATGAATTTTAAAAGCCAGATAGTAAACAAAAATAGATCTCTGTCACTTCATAATCAACATTCATGTACTGTAGGTGAGTTTCACTCATACAGAATCATAAAATGCGCAATTTGCGCACGGGCCACCTTGTACTTAATAAAGTAATATTGAATGAATTAAATATAAATTTAACAAGTGAAAATGTTTTTTTTTTCAATAATATAACTCAGAGAATACTCTTCAACTTTAATTAAAAAAATAAAAATGTCTTACACAGTTAAAAACTTATTCTTTAGAATAAAATAAATATACAGAATGGTAAACTTCGTACAGTTACACTCCATAAAATCCGACATTTTAAAGTTTGATTACACATTTGCATACTGCAAAGTATGCATTTCTCATAAGAAAAGTCCACAAATCTGAATAGTTCCTGTATGAAGTATTCCTATGAAATAAAACCAGTTTCAAGTGGTTTACTGACCACTGTGCCTTTCAAAAATATTTACATTTCAGTGAAACAAGATTTCCCTCTAAAAAAATTACTGATGTCTGTGCATTTTTTCAATAGAAAAGATGAATTGGAAGTAATATAAACTATTTTTTTCCCTGAAATTTGTATAATATTATTGGCAACACCTGAAATTTTCATTTGATTTGGTTGTCTAATAAGAGAGTTACAAATTATTTTCATAATCAATGCACATTACCGTGGAAACCTCAGGCATGCAATAATGACAGCTCTATAGAAAATAAATGAGCAGAGATAGAGCACTGAAACTTGGTATATTTTCTTATCTGTATAGAAGAATCAACCATACTTTCATTAAAATCCAATTAGGTGGGTGACATGGTCTGGATGACCAAAGGCTTAATGTAATGTTTTTAAACAAATTATTTTGGTGATAATACTAATATTTCATCTCTGACATGTTTTCTTAAGTTACATGAAATACTTAATTATTAAAATAGTACACACTATTTTATGCCCAAGGAAATAAATAAGCATATACGTGTTGTATTATTTGACAAAATCAAGTCTTTCAGACAAATATTAGTTTTTAAATGTGAAGGAATAAAAAAGCCAATAATTTTATTGTTGGATGTGATAGAAAATATCTTGAAGATAATTTTAGTAAAAAGTTTTGTTTGATTATCTTTAACCCTCAGGTAGATATTGGCTGTAACGTGAACCCTTGTAATCACTTTCCGGAAATAAAATATTTGTAAAATAACAATTTATGCTAATTTTTTGGTAAGGCCTAGAGTGTTATGATATTTTTTTCCAAAATCAGCATGTTTTATTTAGTTAAACTTAGAGGTCTGCGGGTACCCGAAAATTCGGGTAACTCCGGGTATTAGCGTGAACCCGAGTGGTCGGGCGGGTTTGACACGTCTCGGTCTTTATTCGGGCGGGCTTTTATTTTAAGCCGGGTCGGGCGGGTACCTAATGCCCAAATTAAATCGGGTTGTAGGTACCCGACAGGACATTAAAAGCCAACCAGGGTTTTTAAAACTATTTTACAGGCAAAATTTGTGAATTACAACGTTCACGGAATAAATGGGCATCGTTCCACACACTATTTTAGACTAGTGGTCATAACTGCCAGTCATTATTACTGAGGTGGATGTGGATGAACTAGAAATACTTTAGCTTACTATTCGCGACACTCGCACATGAAAATGTGGCTTCTGAAAGAAGCTAGTGGTCTCTGGTGCCTAGAAACGTAAGCAATTCTGTTTTGTTGATAATTTCGTACGCCATACTTCATGTTCAATTTAAAACAAATAACATTTTGATCATGAAAGATCGTATTTGACGTAGGAACATTTGTATTCCTTTAGTACAGTACTATTTTATGCCCAAAAAATAGTTTAAACAGCATTAAATCATTTGTTGCAAGCCTAGACACCAGTAGCGCTAGCATACTTTTCTCACTCTAACCTCTAACCTAAAGGAACTGCTCAGTGTCGTCATCGTGACTGACTCACACTCTTAGACTGTGGCGTAGCCAATACCGTCACCAACTGTACAAACCGAAATCAAGGTAGCAGTGGCATTGGTACTATCATTGACTTTACATACAAAGTCTTTGTTTGTAAAGTCAATGGTACTATTTACACGATAACCGGTAAATAGCAAGAGCAAAATCAAAAGTAAATAATCTCTACAGATTAGTGTTAACATTATTTTTACAATACAAAATTCATCAGTGTATATATATTTACGAAATATAATCAATATAGTACTATTCGGTATAATTGGTTTTATTGCCGAATTATTTCTCATTCCATCTTGCAAATTGTCAAAACATTTAAGATTTCTTGAGAACCAATGAAAACAATTTCTTGGATAATGTAACAGTTGGATATCCATAGTCAATGGTTGGATACTTCATAGACAGATTTCTTCATTCTCTATATAGTTTTATAGTAACGGTACTCCATGTTTGTTGTATGGTATTGGTATGGCGCGATCCGTCGTCTGTATTGATGATTTGATAGATGGTTTTCCTCTCGTTCTTGTTTATTCAATTCACATTTGTGTTACTCGAGTGATGTTGAATTTTTTTCTGATATGAAAAATAAATATTAAAAAGCCACGGAATTGAGAGAATTCTAATGTCCGTGTATCCATTAACAGTCCTACTAGTGAAACCAAAGATTTGGGAAGTGTAAAATGTCGTGGATGGGCATTCATCTGCTATTTGGAATCACTCAAGCAAAGAAACAAATTTGCGGAAAGTAATCTAACAGAAATGAAATGCAATTATTTTAAGTCTGTTTTGAAAATAGGATATGGCAATATTGATTGAAAGGCCAAGTTTGAGTATAATCACATAATCTTTTCATAATAAAATAACTTTGTGTATTATTAGGCCTACAGAAAAATAGGCTAGCCTACAGTATGATAATTCGCATCTAGGGTATTTTGACAGTTATAAAAGTGGTTTTTGTTTAGTTTCAATAGTGTACAATATCATTTGTATACAGGGTTAGGCAAAAGTCTGGATACCCCCAGTTAACTTTTTAACGCGTTGCAGTAGGAAAACCAAACTCGGCACATGTTTACAACATCAAAAACTGCACTTTTTCATCAACTACACAACTTTGCCCCTGCCCCCAAAATGGGGTATTTTGGGGGCAGCCCCAAATTTTCAAATGTAAACCCCTATCGAGTGACCCCTCATTTTAAACGGTTTATCAAGAGAAATTAAATGGCGCAAACCGGAGGTCGATATCTCACCCCTAACCAAAATGGCAGCCATTTCAAAATTTGACATGGGCAAGCAAGTATAAGTATGGACACCCCCAATTAATTTTTTAACACGTTGCAGTAGGAAAACCAAACTCGGCACATGTTTACAACATCAAAAACTGCACTTTTTCATCAACTACACAACTTTGCCCCTGCCCCCAAAATGGGGTATTTTGGGTGCAGCCCCAAATTTTCAAATGTAAACCCCTATCGAGTGACCTCTCATTTTAAACGGTTTATCAAGAGAAATTGAATGGCACAAATCGGATGTCGATATCTCATCTCTAACCAAAATGGCAGCCATTTTAAAATTCGAGAAGGGTAAATTGACTTTACATTGGCTGCCATTTTGGTTAGAGATGAGATATCGACATCCGATTTGTGCCATTCAATTTCTCTTGATAAACCGTTTAAAATGAGGGGTCACTCGATAGGGGTTTACATTTGAAAATTTGGGGCTGCCCCCAAAATACCCCATTTTGGGGGCAGGGGCAAAGTTGTGTAGTTGATGAAAAAGTGCAGTTTTTGATGTTGTAAACATGTGCCGAGTTTGGTTTTCCTACTGCAACGTGTTAAAAAATTAATTGGGGGTGTCCATACTTATACTTGCTTGCCCATGTCAAATTTTGAAATGGCTGCCATTTTGGTTAGGGGTGAGATATCGACCTCCGGTTTGCGCTATTTAATTTTTCTTGATAAACCGTTTAAAATGAGGGGTCACTCGATAGGGGTTTACATTTGAAAATTTGGGGCTGCCCCCAAAATACCCCATTTTGGGGGCAGGGGCAAAATTGTGTAGTTGATGAAAGAGTGCCGTTTTTGATTTTGTAAACATGTGCCGAGTTTGGTTTTCCTACTGCAACGCGTTAAAAAGTTAACTGGGGGTATCCAGACTTTTGCCTAACCCTGTATTTGTCATGTTTGTTGAAAAAGTTAACATTGGGTAAAGTAACTTAGGACTAAAGGAACCCTTAGCTTGATAGGTTATTGGCTCGGGAGAATTTTTTAACTTTTTATACTAAAATAAAATACATTATAGTTTTTTTAACTTTTGTTAGGCCTAGGCCTAACTTAGTAGGTGGAAGGTTTTTGCCTTGTATTTATTAATACTATACTTAAGCTTAGTAGGCACATCAACAATTATTTTAAAATGAAATAACTTAGGCCTAGACATTTATTTTACAAATAATAGCAAAGCCGACCCGAAGTTTTATTCAACTTACAATACCCGAGCCCGACCCGAGTTTTTTTTAACATACATAGGCTACCCAAACTCGACCCGAGATTTTTTTAACTCACACACCCGAACCCGAAACCGACCCGAATTTTTCTTTAACTTATAATGTTCAAACCCGACCCGACCCGAAAATTGATGTTAATCTACTACCCGACCCGAAACCGACCCGACTTGAAAAATCACTACCCGCAGACCACTAGTTAAACTACAAATTTTCATCGAGTTCTATTGATAAATATTAAAGATATGATTTTTTCTGAGAAAATAAACACGTTCTGTCTGTGGCCTCCCGGCCGGCATTTCAGTAAAAACTTTGAAGGGTTGTAAAAAGAAAACCGATAGAGATAAGTCAATAAAACTTGGTATGGTTGTTTATCTATATAAAAGGAACAAATTTACCAAGTTTCACAAAAATCTGTGACTTTGGGTGTTTTGCCCTGGTTGAGTTGATATGGAATGACCCAGGTCTCTATTTAACACGACCACGTCTGGCCGGTGGTCTGGTCCCGAGGTGGCCAGATTTGAGGGATTCTACTATATATGACCTCAGAAACAAGAGGTTTTAGTACTTTACCCATTGTGGTAAGTACTTATTTTTATTTTTTTATTCTCTCTGAAAGTAGGTAAACGAACACTGAGGAATTCAAATTACACTTCACAGTCTTAACCAACCTGGTCAGAGCCAAGCTGTGCGACAGCATTGGCATACGCCGAGTCCAGGGTCAGTATGGTGGAGCCAGCCTCACCGCCATCGTCTCCGGTCGTCACGTACACACACTGTTGCTCCCCGTCCTCACTCGACACCAGCAGAGTGTTGCCCGCCAGCTCCGAGTTGCTCACCTGTGCGACACACAATCATTATTATTTATAAATTATGATCAATTTATGGTTTTTTAAAGCTCTCTCTTCATGTTCTGAAAAAAATACACCAGGTAACTCCATATTGTTTGATGTGTTTCCGGATCAATTATAGACTTTATAAAAGGTTAAATTACCTGGTTAGTCCGCCGTTTGATCCGACTTGTCCACACTTTGGATGACGCGTTTCGGCAGGTTAAACTGTCATCTTCAGATCCAAGAACTTAAAAAATCTTGCCTATAGTAGGTGTGTCAAAAGTTTAAAATAATTGTACATAGAATCACAAACACTTAGACATTTACACGAGAACACGGTCATAGCGGAACGGAGTAGGCCTACTGTTTGATACGAGCACGGACAGGACGGGTGGAAGATGCACCGCGGTCGGTCGGGGGTCGAGACTCGACTGAGGAAGCGTCGTTCGAAGTTGAACTTTGTCCTGGTGACGTAATCGTTGCATGTGTCTTATCCAAGCTGATAATAGTTTCAAATAATATATTAGACTGGAGAGTATGTTTGTCAATGAGTAGAGCATCTGGGCTGGATTTAGTTGCTTTATAAATTTCAAATTGTTCCAATGTTGACATGATGCGGCCTTTTTGGCATATATGCAGGGGTTTTAGATTATTTGCTACTCCTGTGTAGTTGTGTTGACTTGTTACCAGATGTTCGGCAAAGTTAGATTTTTGGACAATGGATTTCTTAGGGAGATGTTCCTTGAACCTTTTAATGAAAGGCCGACCGGTTTGTCCAATATAAAATTTTTCGCAGTCATCACAGGTTATCTTATACACTCCAGTCTTATCAGATAAATTTTGGATGGGCTTTTTAGTGGTGAGGTGTTTTTGTAATTTATTTGAAGTTCTGAATGCTACTGTTTTTCCAAATTTTTTCATTTCGTTTTTCAAAACTCTGGGGAGTTTTTCTCCGAATTCTACTGATAAAAATTCTGTGCGTTCTTCGCTATGTTCCGTGGAACTAATTTCTTTTCTCTTAATTTTTTTATTAATTAATGAATCGATTATATTAGGGTTGAAACCATTTGCTACTGCTATATATTTGATTATGTTTACTTCACTCTCGTATTGTTCGGGGTTCATTGGTACTGTAAGCAGTCTATGGATAAAACTATTATAAGCTGCTAACTTGTGTTCATATGGATGATGAGACGTTTCATGAATTGTGGTATCAGTAGCTGTAGGTTTTCTATATATGCTGAATGATATGTTGTCTGTGGTTTTTATCAAAGTTAAATCTAAAAAGTTGAGTTTATCGTCCTTTTCCAGTTCTATTGTAAATTTAAGTTGTGAGTGGACACTGTTTAAGTAATTTCCGAAGAGCTGTAATTGTCTACTATTTCCTTCATACAGTATGACGATGTCATCGACATACCTAAAATAAAAAACTATTCTCTCTCTGTAACGATTATTTTCGTTAGTCCATAAATGTTTACTTTCAATATCATTCAAAAATACTTCTGCTAGAATACTAGAGAGCGGCGAACCAATAGCGAGGCCGTCTTTTTGTGTGAAATATTCATTGTTGAAACTGAAATAGTTTTGTTGCAGTACCGTTTTAAATAAAAACATCAATTCTTTTATTTCATTTTCATTTAAGTTGGAATTATCTTTTAAATTTTTCTCTAAAATGTTCAATGTTTCTTGTACAGGTACATTGGTGTAAAGATTTGAGATATCTAAAGATGCTAATGTTTGTCTGGGCTTCAGTTTGACATTTTTTATTTTTTCTACCAAATCTAAGCTATTTTTCAGGCTGTGGTTGTTTGATAGTGTTACGTTGCTCTTTACAATATACTCTAATTTTTTAGCTAGTTTGTAAGCAGGGGCGGGCATATAATTTACTAGGGGTCTCATTGGATGTTCATTTTTATGTAATTTAGGTAAACCTTTCAGCGGTGGAGCATGAGGGTTTATAGGCTTAAACTCTCTGACTTCTCTTTCGGAAAGTAAATATTTACTGTTAGATATTGCTTTGTTTATTTCTTTTGTATATGTGGCTGTGGGGTCGTATGTGAGCTTATCAATTTTATTGTTGGTGATGAATTCTAAAACTTTACTATTGTAATCATTCAGGTTCATTATCACTAATGTATTCCCTTTGTCAGCTTTCGTGATAATAAGTTTATTATCAATCAGTTTGTTCTGGATGGTTTTTAGCACTTTATTTTCCTTCCTATAAAGGTTACTGTACTTGAGTTTTTGTGGATTTTTCAATGATTTATTCAGTTTGTTATTTATCATAACACGTACAGTGGTCTGTTGATTAGAGTCTTTTAAAGTCTGGATTGCTGCATCACAATTAATTATTTCAGATAAAAGCCCTTTCTTGCCATTTTGTGGTAAGTTATATTTTAACCCTTTGTTTAGCAATTCCATTTCTTCAGTGTCAAAGCTTACTTTAGTGAGGTTTATTGTCCTTGGGAAAAATTTATGGCGAATTTTAGTGATGTCGAAATCTACTTTATTGTTTAGTAGGGTGTTGAGTTTTTTCTTTAGTACCTTCTTTTTGTTCTGGATTACTTTGTTCACTTGGAAATCAATTTTTTGTAAAACTACCTCTATTTGTGCGGGATGAATGTTATTGAGCATTTCAATGTGGGATCTGAGCAACAGTTTAATTAACATAGATTTTTTCTGTGTTGTTGTTTGATTTCGTTTTTCAACCAATGCTTTTCTGCGATTGATTTAGCTTTTTTGGCTGCTATTGATTTGTTGTTTATTTTTACAAAGATGTATTTAGGAATAACGTTGTTTTTTGAACATTCTGTATTGAATTTTATGTTTTGTACAGTCTTCAAAACTTTTAATTTTAAGTTCTTGTATTTGTAAACACATTGTGCTTGGCTGGCTAACAACTTCATATTGTTTGATGTGTTTCCGGATCAATTATAGACTTTATAAAAGGTTAAATTACCTGGTTAGTCCGCCGTTTGATCCGACTTGTCCACACTTTGGATGACGCAATTCGGCAGGTTAAACTGCCATCTTCAGATCCAAGAACTTAAAAAATCTTGCCTATCCAAACCAATGAGACCCCTAGTAAATTATATGCCCGCCCCTGCTTACAAACTAGCTAAAAAATTAGAGTATATTGTAAAGAGCAACGTAACACTATCAAACAACCACAGCCTGAAAAATAGCTTAGATTTGGTAGAAAAAATAAAAAATGTCAAACTGAAGCCCAGACAAACATTAGCATCTTTAGATATCTCAAATCTTTACACCAATGTACCTGTACAAGAAACATTGAACATTTTAGAGAAAAATTTAAAAGATAATTCCAACTTAAATGAAAATGAAATAAAAGAATTGATGTTTTTATTGAAAACGGTACTGCAACAAAACTATTTCAGTTTCAACAATGAATAATTCACACAAAAAGACGGCCTCGCTATGGGTTCGCCGCTCTCTAGTATTCTAGCAGAAGTATTTTTGAATGATATTGAAAGTAAACATTTATGGACTAACGAAAATAATCGTTACAGAGAGAGAATAGTTTTTTATTTTAGGTATGTCGATGACATCGTCATACTGTATGAAGGAAATAGTAGACAATTACAGCTCTTCGGAAATTACTTAAACAATGTCCACTCACAACTTAAATTTACAATAGAACTGGAAAAGGACGATAAACTCAACTTTTTAGATTTAACTTTGATAAAAACCACAGACAACATATCATTCAGCATATATAGAAAACCTACAGCTACTGATACCACAATTCATGAAACGTCTCATCATCCATATGAACACAAGTTAGCAGCTTATAATAGTTTTATCCATAGACTGCTTACAGTAACAATGAACCCCGAACACTACGAGAGTGAAGTAAACATAATCAAATATATAGCAGTAGCAAATGGTTTCAACCCTAATATAATTGATTCATTAATTAATAAAAAAATTAAGAGAAAAGAAATTAGTTCCACGGAACATAGCGAAGAACGCACAGAATTTGTATCAGTAGAATTCGGAGAAAAACTCCCCAGAGTTTTGAAAAACGAAATGAAAAAATTTGGAAAAACAGTAGCATTCAGAACTTCAAATAAATTACAAAAACACCTCACCGCTAAAAAGCCCATCCAAAATTTATCTGATAAGACTGGAGTGTATAAGATAACCTGTGATGACTGCGAAAAATTTTATATTGGACAAACCGGTCGGCCTTTCATTAAAAGGTTCAAGGAACATCTCCCTAAGAAATCCATTGTCCAAAAATCTAACTTTGCCGAACATCTGGTAACAAGTCAACACAACTACACAGGAGTAGCAAATAATCTAAAACCCCTGCATATATGCCAAAAAGGCCGCATCATGTCAACATTGGAACAATTTGAAATTTATAAAGCAACTAAATCCAGTCCAGATGCTCTACTCAATGACAAACATACTCTCCAGTCTAATATATTATTTGAAACTATTATCAGCTTGGATAAGACACATGCAACGATTACGTCACCAGGACAAAGTTCAACTTCGAACGACGCTTCCTCAGTCGAGTCTCGACCCCCGACCGACCGCGGTGCATCTTCCACCCGTCCTGTCCGTGCTCGTATCAAACAGTAGGCCTACTCCGTTCCGCTATGACCGTGTTCTCGTGTAAATGTCTAAGTGTTTGTGATTCTATGTACAATTATTTTAAACTTTTGACACACCTACTATAGGCAAGATTTTTTAAGTTCTTGGATCTGAAGATGGCAGTTTAACCTGCCGAAACGCGTCATCCAAAGTGTGGACAAGTCGGATCAAACGGCGGACTAACCAGGTAATTTAACCTTTTACCAGGTAACTGGCACAGTTGATTTTATCCCTGATTAGATCCATTAAATTGGCTTTAGTTTTACAATCTATATTAAATTTTACTAATTTCGATATTAACTTTAAACTTTTTATATACCTTTTGAGTTTGTACTTCTACCTTTAATTGCTCTTATTTTAGCGAATTTCCCTATAGGGAATACGCTATTACGGTAGTAGCCATGGTAAGACCTAAGCCCGGGACCATGTTACTTTTTCATTTTGAAGTCCCCAGAAGCCAAAAACAACGTTCGTTCATTTTCATATATATATGTATATATATATATATATATATATATCTATGTGTCCGTGGTACTGATAACTTTTGAAGGGGATCTCCGATTTTGATGCAATTTGGTATGAAGGTGTAAGACTAGGTCTCTTTTCATGAGTTCGCAAACCAGCATGATCGGGTTATGGGAACGGGGTGTTATGGGCTTTCAAAAGGGTCAAAAATGGGGTTTTTTTGCATTTTTGGAGCATAATTTTCAAAATTCAACAATTTTAACTAAAACCATTTAAAAGAGCTTAAAAAACAAACAATTTGGTATTTTGAATTTTTAACTTGGCTTAACAGGTTAGGGAGAAAGGCCAAAAATAGGTTTTCCATGTTAATCTTATGGGAAATCAACGAAACCCTGTATCTCACTTATTTATTGGAATAACTTGATAAAATTTGGTATGTACATTCACTTGGCAGGGTTCAACTGATATTTGCTTACAACACCCACATGGCGGCAAACCTACATACTCACCCCTATGGGGTTTATGGGGAAAATGAAAAGTACACCATAACTTGATAATATTTGGTATGTACATTCACTAAGTAGAATTTAACTGATATTTGCTTACAACACCCATATGGCGGCAAACCTACATACTCACCCCCATGGGGTTTATGGGGAATGTTAAAATGTGCCAAATATTGATACAGTTTTACATTTACCTTACGTAACTATTACATTTCCAAACAAAACTAACATTTTCTAACAACATCCCAAGGCAGCAAACCTATATACCCATTCCTATGGTGTTTATGGGGAAAATACAATATCTAAAGATCGTTTGGAAATTCGCTGAGTATGCAGGTCTGCTGCGACGGGGGTATTAAGCTGTATTCAAGTGCACAATGAGAAACTATTTTCCTCAGCATTTAACCAAGGGAGTCGTGGATGTTGTTACTACCACTTTTTCATTTAAAATGGAAAATGTTCACAAAAACAATACTTTCTTGTTACGGTTCGGTACATGGGAAAAAAATTAGTGGTGTGTCAAAGTAGTAGCAGTGAACACTGTACGGGCATCACCTGGTAGACGAGGCCGTCCTCGCCGGTGATGGTGACCATGTCGCTGTCGCCGGAGTCCTCCTGGAACAGCTTGCGAGCCGGCACGGTGATGGTTCCTAGTGACGTGCTGCTAGTGTTGGGCACCACCGACAACTGGGGCCCTCGGCTGTCACAACAAAACACCAGTCAATACCACTGTCAAGCGACCTAAGCTGTTTAAACCACAAGTTACCAAAAATAACCTTCAAGATTTGCAATACTACATCAGATGATTTTGAGGTTAACAATACAATAAAAGTTTATCTAGAGTAAATAATATTCTATCAATCACTGAGATTTATCAACCAAAGTTTATTTGTTTTCACCTCATGCATCAGAATGCAGGTTAGGGTGATCCTTATGTACAAGTTAAATACAATATTTAAAAGATATAAAATATTCTAAATTAGTTTTTAAAAACTGACAAAAATGTTTTTTTTTTTTTTTAGTTACAGGAACTATTAAAGTTAAAAATATGACCATGATGAAATGAGTGATTGTATGTTGCACTGACTTGAGGTTGCGGTTGCGCGAGGCCAGCGGCTTCTTGATGGTGACGGTGCCCTCTGTGACGCCGGGCGGCGTGGCGTCGGCCGCACTCACCGCCTCCACCAGGGTGCCGGTCGTGCCACCCGGCGACATCTCCACCTTGCAGATCATTCCATCCTGCTGCGGGCCAAACAATACATCATGGTTTTGCCGAATAAAGAGTATGACAACTAAAAAGTTATGTTGCAATTTTTTTACTGGCACAACCACTGTTAACACCATTATTACAAATTTAGTCATAAAAACATCTCTCTATTGTTATTTTCAAAATAAATATAAAAAAAAACAATAAACAGAAATGGCTTGGGTATATTGCATATTTTACTTCCTATGATGTGATTTATATTTGAATGAATTTGATCAGGATGAAAGTCCAGTTACCTTGACCACGGCCGTGGTGGTGGTGGTTGTCGTGGTGACGGCCTGGGGGCGTGGGGACACCTGGGGCCTGGGGGCCGTGACGGCTACAGACACAGCAGCGGTGGGGATGACAGTCTCTGCCTCCGCCTCGTGGTCAGGCAGGATGTGCTCGGGCTCCTCAACAACAGGGGCTGGTGGCGGTGGTGGTGGTGTCGGGGCCTTGGGCGATGGCGGGGGTGTCGGCTCCGGGGTCTTCTCTCCCTCCGCCTTGCAAAGCACCTTGCCAGTCTCCGGACACAGGGTTAGTGGTCGTGGTGGGCTGTCTGGCTCTATCGGAGGGAGTTCATCTGAAACGAGATGGTGTTGTTAACACTTATTCAAGTCCCTTTAAAATTAATATTTGGGGGCCAATATTGCATTTTTATTTAATTTGTAAAAGATTTGAGATATGTATTTTTTTATACTAACACATTCACTGCTAAAAACACTCAAAAGATGTTTCTAAGGGCATGACTATGCCTGCAATTATTTGTCCCTACCTAAAAATAAAAAAAAAAGGTTTTATTCAATGATTCGGTTAAAAAATGTGACACCCACAAGCGGCACACACACACTACATGATCTTGAGGAGCTACTTCATGCATAGCAACGTTAACACAACAAGGCATGTTGTTGTTTCAGAATGTCAATCTCATCTGGCACTGAGTCGCCATGAGGTTCCGTAACGGTCAGCACCGCATGTGTTAAACCATAGTTTAAACTATAATATAAAAACTATTCTTATAGTTAAACAATTATTTTTCTTATAGCACGGGCGTAGTTATGTATCATGTGAAAAGCCAAAATTCATTTGCACCTTAATGGACTGTGTGACGACAGTGTGTGTCTTTTAGTGAAAAAGATTACTTTTACTGAAATTAATAATGAAAAATAAACTAATAAAGTTACACAATCACACTTGCATCTGCTTCTAAAGCTAAAAACATTTATGGACTGTGATGGTTGAAAAGGTACATGAAATAGTTAATACTGTTGTTAGTTTACATTAAACTAATTTTTATGTTTGTCAGAGAAACAGAATTGTTCACTAAAAAATAACAAAAAAATCTTTGAAAAATATAAGAGGGGAAAAATAAGATAGTGCTCAGTCTTGGATGAAATTATGGCCATCACTCATGAAAACAACAAACATAAGATTTTTATTTATCTGTGTTGCCTTAATGTTCTTTAGTTCCAGCTAGGGTAGTAAACTATTGTTTAAATAGTAATGTTACTATTTAAACAATAGTTTACTACCCTAGCTGGACATTTTACATGTTCATGTAACCCTGTAAAATGTCTAAGACTATTGCTTTTCCATAAAACCACATTTTACAATAAGTTTTTATATGATTTTTTTTTAAAGATATAGCTTAACGTGGCTCACCAAGGTTGGGGAAAATGTCTTCAAGCCCATCATCAGATTCTTCAGAGTCGGAGGGCTCCTGGAACTCCATGAGCAGGTTGTCACTGTCCACCAGGCGGCTCTCCTTGACTGGCTCTGGTTCTGGCTCTTTCTCCCTCATGCTCATCAGCTGACTAAGACTGCTCCCTGTACACAAGCAAGCACATTACCAATCAAATACTAGTTGACATACATGTTTTATTTTTAAATATTTTAAGAGCTAATGAAAGTGATACGAGTTTAGAAAGCCATGTTTTCACTCTTATAACACTAGGAACAAAAAAACTACAGACTTCCCATACATCATCTAACTGCCTACGAGAAAAAAATACCTACATTGAAGCTAAACTTTTCAACATCCTTCCACCTGAACTAAAACAACAGAAAGGCAATAGAGTCTTCAAAGAATCTCTACTTGACTGGCTGCTGCAGGGAGACTTCTACTCTGTTGAAGAATTCCTGGAGTGAAGAAGTCAACCTAACTGATGAAACTGAAATTTTGACGCCATTACTGTACTTGATATATATGTAAATAAAGATAATTTTGACTTTGACTTTTGACTGATTTTGAAATCATTATACCTCGTCCCCTTCCTCGATAGCCTCGACCCCGGCCCCTGGACAGCAGGGGATGAGCCAGGGCCTTGTTGGTGCTTCTCACGGCCAGCGCTGGTGATAGTCCTGGCTCCGTCTTGACCTTCAACAGTGGCTCTCCCACTTTGTGGGGCGCAGGCGACACAGTCACGGCCGGCCTTCCCTCCCCTCCCTCACTCTCCGCCTTCTTCTTGGCTATCAGCAGCTTTTGCTGGAATCATCATTAAATATTTAACAATGATTTTGAACTCCAGTTCTCAATAAAACATTAGTTTCATAGTATAATATAAATAAAAAAGCAAGAAATCACCCCCAGATTAAATAATTGAATAAACCATAACGAAAATGCCAACTGCTTCAAATACACTTGGTAAATTGTTGATCAACTAAATAATAATCTCATAAATCTCAAATTCAAACATAAGCTTTTGAAGGATTAATGATCATGTAACAATGAAAAATTGTCTTTCTGGTACTGTGGATGATTGTGTAAATGTTGAGGGTGCAAGCAAAATATACACCCAAGATCAATACTATATGCTTTTCTACATAATCAAGTTTTGGTATTGATTGAAAGTAGAATACTGTAACATTTTTTTTTTACAATTCGGTTCCAGTAAACATCCAAAACAAAATGTGTTTGAACAACCAAACATTTAGGGCTGGCCGTTTGCAGGATGGTCACTCACCTGTGGGGTGGCCTGGAGGCCGAGCCCGTCGCCCGACGGCCGCTTAACCAGGGGACTGGCGGGGGGGCGGCCCGGGCCTCGCCCCGGCGTCACCAGTCTCGGCCTCAGCGTGGGCTGCACCTTGGTGTTGGTATTGGGCGTTTGGCCCTGCGGTCTGCAAAACAGGAAAGATAAGCTGATCGATGTTTAAGAAAAATGTCTTCCCAGATATAAAAGTCTGTTAAAAATACAACTTACAAAATTTCTTTTTGTATGGTGCTTAATTTTGATCGCCAAATGTTGGGTATTACTTAAAAATAATTCAAAGATTATGTCAGGTTGAACATATTGTCATAATTTAATTAATACAAATACCACATATCTTTTAATAGCTAACAATGGAATTGGTTCCATTCCATAAAATAAAAAATACTCAGAGTGATGTTTTTAGAACATTTCACTCTTAAAAATTACCATTTAGGGATGAATAAAATTATATCCAATATAAAAAGATACAAAATTTAGAAGAATAGATTACAAAATTAAAAAAAAATTATGTTATTATGTTTTTAATTTATTCTTAAATGTTAATATTTTAATATGAAATGTTCTTAAAGGCTCTTTATTCTTAAGTACTTTTTATTTTATGGAATGTTTAGGAGATATAGGCAATTGAAGTTTGCCCTACAGTAGAAGCCCTCTAGTCCGGCCTCGGATGGTTCGGCCGCCGGATAATCCGGCCGCGGTATTCCGGAAATGAAATATTCAGCTCCGGACGTTTCCCACGAAAAAATAGACAAGAGGTAACCTTTTCCATGATATGTCACTAAAATATATCAGTTCAATTGACAATTTCCGGACTATTTCGTTACGACTATCTTCTAAAACTTTTTGTTAGTGTTCTATCTATGATTTTTATCATTTTGTTGGGTGTTACGCGGTCCGATCGTCGAGGTTAGGTCACTAGACAAATTCTGTCGATTTTACGGTCCAATTTATATGTTAGGGCATTCGCTGACAGAAGACTAGTTATTGTCTGTTAATTAAACACAGGTTCATCGCTAGCGACCCCTTGTCCGTTTCCGATCGTCATTTCGGCGATACAAATTGTGAGAAGGAGCAAATCATGATGGTTAAAAAGTTTATACATTACATTGATTGGGCAAGTATGATACCCTTCATTGTTAAATACATCCTAATAGTTAATTGTTGGAACATACAAATCACACAGGTCTCTGTTTAACACGTTTAATAAACCGCCGGTTAATCCGGCCATTTTGAAATCCGGCCGGTGGTCCGGTCCCGAGGTGGCCGGATTTGAGGGCTTCTACTGTATGTTATTCTTATGGGACTAAAAATCAACTTCAATTGCCTGTAGCTCCCTAACCATTAAGTTTAGAGAAAAATAATAAAGAATAAAAAAGTCATAACATTACGTGTAAAATAAAAAATGAAAATATAAAAATCGTGGGTTAGTATTTGAAATTTTAGAGTTGGTCGCCATATTGGAAAAATGAAGGACTTTCTGAAAATATTGAAATCGCCATAAAATGCAGAACCAAAAGTCCATTGGGGTTAACATTTAACTTTTTCCAATATCACTTACAGTTTTCAAGTAAAACAGCTGGCACACTTAAATCAATAACTGTGTATACATATTGTAGGCTATAAGGAAAAGTCGCTTACCTTATAGGAGGTGAGGTACCGGTAGTGGGGCGCAGCACACCCAGAGGTCTTGGAGTCAGCCCTGGTTTGAGAGGTTTCAACAGACCAGTAGGTTTTGGGGTTGTTGTGGTGGTTGTCTGTGTTACAGACGAAGGGGCGCTTGTCTTACGGATTACTCCAACCTTCTGCTGCGGTGTACCAGCTTCAGACCTGGGTAGCACGACTACTCCGCTGACTGATTTCTGAGGTGAACTATCTTCATCCATCTTTTCTGATTTCACCTGTCCAATAGGTTTTTTCAATACACCCTGTAACAAAAAATTGCCATAATGGGGGTTTTTCATTCCAAAATAATTGTTATTTGAGATAAAAATTACACTTCAATATACAATGTAGAAAATTTCATAACACAAGTACAAGGAAACAACACCTAAAAAATTTGTATTGTGCTTGAATTTGAAATGCTTTAATTGATAATGAAAATGTTATGTGTTCTTATTAAAGAAAAGAAACTATTAAAGAATTTAAGTAACTGTTGGGTCATCTGATTAAAAACTCTCCAAGATTACCCTTGACTCCAACATTTGTGGTAGATAAATGAGGTTATTTTAAACATTAATCATGAACCAATTTCATTAGCCAACATTACTAATTATAATGCCAATCTTTCATTGAAATTATTGGTATTGGACTAATGCCACAAATACAACTTCTCTTCTTGAAGGAAATATTTTTACTATACCGTACTTAATTTCCTTCAATAGAAATATGCTTGAAAGAATTACTGAAAGTTGCTGGATAGAAAGTCTTTTCCATCAGTAATTTTCAGTACAAAACATAAGTGTGGTTAACAACAACATCGCATAAATTTTAAATTTCCTTCTTTTTGGAGAAACCTAACGTTTATGTAATTTAATATTTAATTAATTTATATCCAATAATTATTCTTTTTATCAAAAAACATTTGTAGGACAAAATTATGCTAACAAAACTTCTGAAGGCACTTAACATGCAAAAGTATTACAGTAGACATTGTAGAGCTTGTACAACATTCAACGGATACATTGCAGGGTGGATAATGGAACAGAAAGTGTATGGTGGTGAAGCAATTTAGGTACAAGCATATACTAACAGATTTCTGTAGCGTGTTGAGTGTTTTGTTGTTATCCACTTTGACAATGCCAGACTTATTGGACATGATGTAGACTCCAGAGGAGAGATTTGGAATCTGCTTCTGATCCACAGTGACAACTCCCTTGGCGCTGGCCACCAGCACCTAGCCACCAAATACACACTCATCACCCTACACCATCACTCTACAACATCACTCTTCACATTTTAAAGTTGAACCATGCAAATTCGAATTTGCAAAGTGCTGTTAACCTAAGACTTCATACTTAAAAAATCAAATCTGTTTAAACTCATACTTAAAATTTGCATATGATTTTAACGATTATCATTATACATAATATTATACACAACACTGAAAAATCTGTCGCAAGAATTATTAAACACTACTATTTACATTAATCTTCAGTTGGAAGCAGAAGGCTAGATATAGGCTATATCAGCTAGCTTCTATAGCTTTCGATTTGCGGGTTTAATAAACCACGTAGATTTCAAAAATTGTTCCGTAAATAATAAATTTGTTAACGTTAAAAACATATAAAAATTAATATTTTATTTGATGACAGCAATAAAATGTAAGCGGACTAGAAGGAAAAGTTTATAAGACATGTGCTTTTCTCTATTTGAGAGAAATTTGCTAATAAAGTCAACTTTTAAAGTAGGCAGTAGATAGTAGATGGGTACGTATGGGTATTATTGTTGCTATGTTGGTATTTAGAATAGGAGTTTATAAATAATCTATTAAAATATAAATAAAGTAAAAGGACATAATTTAAATTTTAAGTGACCAAGTTAGGTTGCATCAAGTAGCTCACTTGTTGCTTGGATGGACTGAGAGAAGACATTTTCCTGACGACAGGTGACTTCTGTGGCGAAGTTGAGGTGAGATTCTCCTCCTCGTCAGACTCCAGCCCAAGCTCGGCTGCTAGGTTCTCTCCATTTACTTGTTTGTTGGCTCCAGGTTTTGGTGTTGCTACAAAGCAATATTGTTTTATTATTATTATTTGGGTACAAGATGTATTTGAGTTTGATACCTCACGATGATAAGTTTGAATTATCCTGGTGTTATAACTTCAACAAAGTTTTAATTTCTATTTTGTGTTTTGCGCAAGAGAAAATGTATAAACAATTTTAACTGTATATTTATTTTTTTCTATTGATTTTTTTAATAACTGAACTGTTTAAGCTCATAATGAAATCATTAAAAAATGACAAAAACAACCTAATATTAGGCCTATTATTGGTATGATTTTTTCATTTTAAATAGGCCTGGTTGTGACCTTTATTGCTAAAACTACTCGCTCACAGAGAATGAATCAACAATCAAGTTTGTCGGCAGATGAGTGTGTGGGTGTGTTGTACTCACAGAGTGGAGGTCGGCCGCGGGGCCGGCCCAGCGAGGCCTGCTTGAGGCTGTCCAAGTCGCTGTCCTCGCTCTCCATCTCCACCTTCACCTTCTTGACCACCACCTCCTCGTCTTCTTCGTACTCAGAATCCGATTCGGACAGCTTCCGTTTTATTCCCACTGTAACATTAGCCACAACTGGTCAATGTTGAATACTAACTCTTAACTAATACGAGACATTTGTACATCCACCTAACAACTCCATTGTAAATCAGTTGCTGCACTTTTGACGTCATCGATTTATTCTTGTTTTCTGTTGATATCACCTACCTCCTTCTTATTCTAGATTTCTTCAGCCATGTATTCCACAATTCTGCAGCTCTTTGTTAAGTTTACCCTATCAAACGCTTTGGTCAGATCTATTTCAGTACGGTACTGCAATTACTTTTTATCAATGTCTTTTATTACACTTTCTATAAAATTTGTCCGTGCTGTTATAACAGGTCTACCACATCTGAATCCATGATGTTCATCTACTAAAACTTGATTGTTTTCAAAAAAATTCAGCTAGTCTGTTATACTTGCATTTATCAAAAATTGTTGAACTTTAAAAATCATTCTTAGGATTGAATTTTACACTACATTTACTCTTAAGTTGAATTATTTTATAAGCATTTTCCTAATTTTGGTAAGATCTTTATTAATAATCTCTCCTAAGTGGTCTTTGATTTATATAGTGATTTCTTTAACAAATTTGAGTAGTATTGCTTCTTAGCATTATTAATTTTCTTTTCTTTTTTTTATACAACTTTTTTGATTATAAGTTCTTGATTTAGACTAATGAAATTTTCTGGTATTTTTAATGCTATCAGTCATCTACTCCCATTTATTAATTTTTCCCCTTTATCTAGATTTTATTTTTGGGAATGACAAATCAAAATAGTACACAAATATGTAATAGAAAGTATCAAATTTATCTTTAAACAAAGATGAAAAGAGCTCACAACAATTTTCTATTTCTAAGTATTTTTTTAAAGTATTTAAATTTGGTTCACAATATCTCCGTTTGTACTGTTAGGTTTATACATTGTTGAGCCTGCTCAATTTTACTTTTTGACTGTTGTAATGTTTATAATAGAATTCCATCATGTTCTGACCGGGCCGTTAACAAAGTGCTGCTCCTACAATAGGTATAAGGAATGTTGGTTAAAACATTATCTATTGTGGTAGCTGAGCTTATTAAATAAATAAATAAATCTTTATTTGTTGTAAGGATTATACAATCATTAACAATTGTCAATGTATTGTTATTGTTATTGTTATGTATTTTTATCTACTAAGTAGTAATTTGCTGAATGGACGATATAGATAATCTAATAGATAATTATAGAAAAATAGAATGTGTCACAATTGAAAATATGCTTAAATTAAATTCATTCTTTCCAGAAAAGCAAACACTTAAAATTATATATTTAAATATACGCAGCTTCAGAAAAAATTTTGACTCTTTTTTGGTTTATTTGGCTAGTTTAAAATTTGAATTTACTTTCATTATTTTGGGGGAGACTTGGCTTGGGGGGGATGTAGGGGGGGTTGCGCTTGAGGGTTACAAAGTATTTAACACTGATAATGTGAGAAACCAAAACGATGGTGTGTTAGTGTATGTGAGAGAGGATGTGAGTGTGTGTGAATGTCGAAGCTTGGAGCTGGGGGATGTGTTTGGTCTGAGCATTGACTTTAACTTTCATAACAAAAAACGTAATCTTTTGACAGTTTACCGCACACATGACAGTGATCTCGACAACTTTACAGCTGCATTAAACCAGCACTACAGACACATGGACAGAGGCAAAACATACTTGTTTATTGGTGATGTAAATGCTAATTTACTAATTACTGACAACAAAACTGAACGTTACTTGGACACCTTGTATGAAGCTGGTTTTACATGTGGCATTACAAAACCAACCAGAGAAGTGGGTGACACTAAATCCTGTATTGACCACATTTTTATTAGACATTATGATTACAGTAACGTGCGCTCAGGAGTTATAAAAACTGAGATCACTGACCACTACTCAGTCTTTCTGGAAATAGATTTCAATTACATAAAAATAAATAAAGTTGGGAAAGGGAAGTTTTCATTTATTGATAGGGAAGCATTGGGGAACTTAGTATCAGAATGTGATTGGTCTGTGGTAACTAGTGCTGCTGGTTCAAATAACGTTGCAACACATTTTTTAGCTTTAATTGAAGAATGTGTCAAAGGTGCTTCAAGAAATGGTATTAAAATGCATTCACGTTTTAAAAAAATTAAGGCATGGATTACGGAGGAGTTAGTAAAGGGTATTAGGGAGCGTGATAGATTAAGTAAATTAGTAAAAAAACAACCCTTCAACCCACTATTAAGAGATCAATTTGTAAGATATAGAAATAACTTAAATAATCAAATTAGAGTAACGAAGCAACAGTTTTATAGGAGAAAAATTATCGAAGTTCAAAACAATGCAAAGAAATTTTGGAAAATATTAAACGAATTGGCAGGGAGGGGCACCAAAAAAGAAACTTTTCCACTAGACCAATTTACTGCTGACTGGCCTAAAATTCCTGACGTTGACGATTATCGCCAACGGGTCGCTGACGAATTTAATGAGTACTTTGCACAGGTTGGTGACAACCTGGCACGTGCCATAGACTCAAGTGGCCCACCTGTTGTCGATGACACTTCTCACACCTTGAACTGTACCTTTACTTTACAAACAATTACTGAATTTGAATTACAGCGACATGTCAACAGTTTGCGGGGTGGCTCAGCTCCAGGTTATGACTGCATATCGGCTGACTTTTTAAAAAAATACTATACTATTTTACGGAACCCTCTACTTCACATAACAAACGAGAGCATACGCACTGGAGAGTTTCCTGATGCCTTTAAAATTGCTAAGGTCATCCCTCTCTACAAATCTAATGATATAAAGAATATGTCTAATTTTCGTCCTATCTCTTTACTGAGTGTGTTCAGCAAAGTCCTTGAGAGAGTTGTAAAGACCCAATTATGTTCATATCTAAATGATAACAAAATATTAACCGATTCTCAATATGGTTTTAGGAGGAATAAAAATATAACAGATGCTCTATTTGACTTAAACAAGGACATTAATCTTGCAATAACAAAAGGGAACAAGTGTTTAATAATTTTCTTAGACTTGGCCAAGGCTTTTGATTCTGTGGATAGGAATATATTAATAAACAAATTACAGTTAATAGGCATAAAAAATCAATCTTTAAACTGGTTTAAATCATACTTATCTGGAAGAAAGCAATATGTAACAATAAATGGAATAGATAGCAAAAGGGAGCTAGTTAATTATGGAGTAATTCAAGGGAGCAATTTGGGACCTTTACTCTTCTTAATATACATAAATAACATTGCTAAAATAAATATTATGGGTAAACTTTTTTTATTTGCAGATGACTCAGCTATTTTTGTGGAGGGGAAGGATTGGAAAACAGTTTTACAAATTGCAGAGAGAGATATTGCATTAGTAAAAAAATGGTTTGATCAGAATAAACTAACATTGAATGTGTCCAAAACTAAATTTTTACCTATCTCTCTCAGGGACAGAGGAGGCACACTCTGCAATGCCATCACTCTCCACTCCTGTGGTGAGCTTCAGAGTATCACATGTGGGTGCTCAGTTGTAGAGAGGGTTGACAGTTTTAAATACTTGGGAGTATATATTGATAGCAAATTAACCTGGGCTCCTCATATAAGCTACCTGAATAACAAATTAAGGAAAATGATATTTGCATTCCACCAGCTAAGAGAAGTGTTAAATATAAATGAAATTAGAATGGCATATTGTAGTTATGTTCAATCAGTCTTAGAGGGTGGCATTATAGCTTATGGAGGAGCCTATAGTAGCACGTTGTCCAAACTTGAAATTACCCAGAAGACTATTTTAAAAGTAGCCTTAAAAAAAGGTAGAAGGTACTCTTCAGATGCGGTGTTCAAAGACATGAATGTACTCGACATTAGACAGCTTTTTGTTAAAACGTTACTTATTTACATGCACAAGTATTCAGACCAACTATTTCAGCCACTTCCACATAACTACACAACAAGGAATGCAAATGCTGGAGTCCAGATTCCACGTTTGTACAGATCATACTCTGAGACAAACCCATTTTACATTTCTCATTTATTATACAGGAACACTCCACAATTCCTGAAAAGATTTGACTCTTTTACTGTAGCAGGATATAAAATCCAGGTTAAAAAGTGGCTGATGAACTTGGGGAGACAGAACACTGAAGCACTTATAACATCCGTTTACCGAGAATGAGTATGTAACATAATTTGCCGATAGCAGTCAGAATGTGTGTGCAGTGTGTGAGTGAGTGAGTGAGTGAGTGAGTGAGTGTGTGTGTGTGTGTGTGTGTGTGTGTGTGTGTGTGTGTGTGTGTGTGTGTGTGTGTGTGTGTGTGTGTGTGTGTGTGTGTGTGTGTGTGTGTGTGTGTGTGTGTGTGTGTGTGTGTGTGTGTGTGTGTGTGTGTGTGTGTGTGTGTGTGTGTGTGTGTGTGTGTGTGTGTGTGTGTGTGTGTGTGTGTGTGTGTGTGTGTGTGTGTGTGTGTGTGTGTGTGTGTGTGTGTGTACATGGTGGGAGAGGGGGTTCTCCTGGGGGGGGGGGTCCGTCAGTCCGTCTTATGTCCATCCATGTCTCCAGTACTGCTGCCAAAAACCATCAAAATACAATAAAAACCTTTCGGAAAAATACAGGCTCATTCTCACACACAGGCATTAGGTTGCCTATGTGAGAATATTTCCATTATTTGAAATTAAAATATATTTATACATGTTGTGCCACTTGGTTTAGTTTAGAAAATAAGAATATTTTCTATTGTATAAAAAAGTTTACGGAAATAAAGAATTTTTTTGATTTGATTTGATTTGATTGTAACTCTAGTGGCACATTCATTAAATATCTCAAGCCGTAACTAGTAAGAAGGTTTATACAGTTTTACAACACTCCTATATTTTTGTTATGAAATCAATTTTCCTTAAAGAAATAAAGAAAAAATTAAAAACTAAATTCCCGACTTTTTGTGACCTCACAAAATTCCCGACTTTTACTTGGTTTAGGATGCTCACCGTTATCATCATCCGAGGGACGCACGATGGAGCCGCACCATTGCTTCACCTGGTCCAGCGCCTTCTGCTTGCTGCTGCGCTGAGGCCTCCTGTGTGCCAGAACAATTCGTTTAGTGTAAATTAAAACTCACTGTACTTGCAAAAATCTTGCTTTTTAGTTGGTAAAAAGCTAATTAATTTTTTAAAGTATTATATTTTATTAATATTTTTAATTTTGTTAATATCCTACTGGGAAACTAGGGTATGAAAATGAAAATTTAAAAGCCTTAAATATTCTGAATAAAAAAAATGCAATTAGCCTGCTGTTTCCAAGTAGGAAAACTGTATATCGCTAAGGAAAAACTTCTACAAAAATACATTTTTTAAATCAGGATTTGTATTTTGGTTTTTACAATAAATTTTTACAGGCTATTTTATTTAATTCATACAAAAATAATACAACACAATATTATTTAATGAATCTTTGTATAAAACAATTCCTGTCATAGAACCTGAAAATAGTGTTTTGGCAAATTAGAGACAACACTTAGGATAAAATTTATGTTAAAATGCATCATAATAAATAAACATAGAAAGAAACAATAAACAAAGAAATGTTCTTTTTACTTTGTACTTCAACAGCATTTCGGTTACTATTAATTTACCCAACTTTTTATTAGAATGGCATTTCAGCTTTTTAATAAAAAAAAAATAAAATTATACTAAACTTATTTAATTTACATATTGTGCTTGTAAAACATCACAAAGCCAAATATTGAGATGATGATGAATCATAGACCCTAATAATATAATTTTATTGCTTTACACAAGAAAACATTTTGGTCTCAAAGAACGTATCACATTCTTTAGATTTTCATAGATACTGATGAATTAATTGACTAACTGGTGTGCAAGGCAGTGTGAGGTTGAGGTTACATACCCAGTGCTGGAGGACCCTGCCGGAGTGACGGGCGTGGGAGGGGGTCTCTTGCCGGGGACCACCGGCGGCTTGATCTTGTACCCTCCCGGCGTCCCCTGCTGCCTGGCCGCCGCCGCCTGCTTTGCAGCTTGTTGCTTGGCCAGCGCCTCTTCAAATGCTTTCAGCAAATGCTGGCAAGTTCCTAGGTTTTCAGCTGGCTCCCAAGTGTTCTGTTCACTAAAACAAAGAAATGTTCTCTTTACTTTGTACTACGGCAGCGGTTCAGTTACTCTTTATTTACTCAACTTTGTATTACAATATTATTTTAGTTATTATTTAATCGACAAAACTTACCTACCAAGAGATCTTAAAAAAAAATCTCACAGTCCCAGGCCTTCTAGACCTACTGTAGTGACAAGTAGGATAATTTACTCTTGATAGTTAAAATGTACATATATTAATTAATTTGAAGAAGTTAGCTACCATGTGAAAAATCAATATATTTATGAATTTAATTATTTTATTTCAATATTAATTATTTTCATCAATACTAGATTCGATAACATTGAAAAATGTTTAAATAGTTACCCTGTAATTTAAGTAACTTAATTAACTCCTAAACAAAGATTTTCCTCAAGATTGCAATAGTTTACAAGCAATAGTTGAAATCAATCACCCAGTAATAGACAGCTATCTCGGATTTACTTATTATTAATAATACTTTTAAAAAATAGTAAATTTTCTAGTTAAACAAAATTTTTTTCATTAGACGCCACAATATTGAAATAATATTTCTGCCAAAATAAAATTACAACTTTTTCAAGATGGTGAGATTATTATACAGTATAGCTGAACTTGATTATTTTCTATGATTGAGATGGAAAATGAAGGAAGGTGGTTGGGTTTCATCAATAAGTCTGTTATCTAGATGGTGTGTAGGCCAAAAATAATAACTGTGTTATACACTATTTTTATGTAATTGCAATTTATTAATGAATTATGTTTTATCATTTTCAATTACTATAAGCAAAAACAGTTATGTCTTGTTGTGATAAAACATATCCTAATTCCTCTTTACGATCGAGATATAAAACAAATATTGTTAAAGGAATGAATTTGTGCATAAAATTATATGGAATAATCAAATAGATAGTATCACTTAACACTGGTTAAAAAGTCAACTAATGACATTCTAAATATAAACAATAAAAAAATCTTATGGAATCCATCGTTTACAAACTTAAACATATCCCTAACACATGTGGGAAGGATGGTGCACACCGGATCAGTCAGAGATATGGCGACTAGGCTACCTGCCGACACCGACAAATCGGCAAGGGTGATGTACTTCCAAGAGGTACTATTAAAATTGGTGAACATTGATATTGTGACATGTTAGATGCACCACTGGGCAACAAAAACATGAAGAGACACATAAAGTGTGGTGTCATATAGCCTGGTATTAACAAGTCTATAAAATAATGGATTTTGATGCTTGCCAATGTTGTATCGGTGTCATGTCAAGTCTGAAAGTGCCAAATATTACTCACATAAGAACTAGGCCTATGTCATAAAAAATTATATAGACAAACTTACGAAGGATATCCTTCCCACTTCAACAAGTATTCATAATGTTTCTTCTTTATGTTGTATCTTCTAGAAACAATCTTTTCCACAACAAATTCTTCTTCTTCAGTATTACCAGTTGAAGTTTGCGGCGGTTTTTCTGGTTCTTTCTCTTTGCGAGTTGCTGCTGCTTTTTGAGTCTGGAACATTTTAAGTGAAAAATAAGTCTTTTTGCAGGGAAGAGCAATGATTTGCAAAAGTATCAAGATATTTCAATTTGAAAACTAGCAGAAATGTTTTACAAAATTGAAAAAGGGAATTCAACTTGAGTACAAAACTAAATAAATTACATTTTGAGTGTGAGGTGATAGTTAAATTTTTTTTCAATGGTCAGTATATTTTTTTGGCATATGGTAAGTAAATCTGTTCTTCCAGTCACCTTAATCTTACAAAGAAAATTTTACGATTGTGTTTAATGTTGTTATGACGTGTTTTTTCAGCACTAAAAAGCAAGTTGAAAACCATAACATCAATTCCAGAAACTCTGGCAAGGAGTACAAGACCTTGTCTATTTTTTTAATTAAAAAAAAAAAAAAAAAAAAAAAAAAAAAAAAAAAAAAAAAAAAAAAAAAAAAAACACTGGATGAGAAATCTGTTTATGCAGACAATGCTACAAATGTCTTATTGGGTTATTGTAATTCAAGATGAATTGATGTACTGAAATTTGTATCCCACAACTTATGCACTTGGGTAGTTAGTTAAAAAGATTCTAAAATAATATATTAAAAGCCAGAAATTGTATTTTTAAATTATAACCCACTAAGGCCCTCAGCCAATTTCTTTAAGTTTTCAGCTTGACATTTTCTAGGCACTTTACTGAGTTACTGGTACCAATTTAAACAAAAAATTATGAAGTGTATTGCAGTGAGTAGAAATTGAACAAATGTGCTCTTGGATCATCAGTAAAATTAATTTGTGTGTTTCACACCATAGTACAGATTTTTATTTTCAATGATTACTTAGTCTTCTCGTCTTCTTAACTATGTATATTTATGATCATATATCAAAACAGTTTTTTAATTACTGGTGTTAATTTTAACATTTTCCATTAGATTTGTATTACATCAAATTGGCAGAGTTAAGTAGGAGTCATCTTCACCTTGGGCCATTAGCCTATTGTTGCACAGTCGGCAATGTTAACCATACGGCTTTTAATGCAAACCATGGTATTTTATTCCCCTGTTTCGGACGCCCTGTTTTTTTTTAAACTTGGTAAGTGTTTAGTTGAATAGTTATATTAGGCCCCTCATACCTCGAAATTTAGAAAATTTTACAAATGTTACTAAGGAAAATCAAGTTACTTTGCAACGTCCCAGAGAGTAACATTTGTAAAATTTTCTAAATTTCGAGGTATGAGGGGCCTAATATAACTATTCAACTAAACACTTACCAAGTTTAAAAAAAAACAGGGCGTCGGAAACAGAGGAATAAAATAAAATACAATGTTTTGCATTAAAAGCCAGCCGTATGGTTAACATTGCCAACTGTGCAACAATGGGCAACAGGCCCAAGGTGAAGATGATTCTTAACAGTTTTTAGGTAGATCAAATAAACTCAGTAGGAAACGATTCATAAGTACAGATTATTTTCAATTAATATTTTATGTTAGTTTATTCACATTCCAGAGGTCCATAATAAACAAAATTAATAACAAACATCAAGAATAACCAAATAAAAATTAATAATATCAATAACAAATTAATTTTGAAAATAGAGTCCATACATTTCAGGTCCATAAGTTAAAGGATGGTTTAAACCTAGTATTAAATATTGGTCGATTCACAACTTCCAGGTTCATTACCTCAGTTTTATTTAATAATCTGAGAGAATCACCGACTCTAGTTTAAGTATAATAAAAAAATTAATTAATTAATGACAGACTTAATTCCATTAATTTTTTCCACTGTTTATCCACCTATGTATTAATTTGTTATCTGGTAGGTGAGGTACAAATAATTTTTCTTTAACAATGCTGGGAATTGCGGACCTAGAACTTTACAAACTACCTGAGACATGTAAAATGGGATACATGATTTGTTTCAATGTTATTTTAAATCTTGGATATAAGATTTTTTCCATTCATATTTTTAAACTGGGACATATGAACTTAGCCTTTAAGGCATTATTAAAAAGCTCTCCTTTACTACAGTTTTTTATGTGCGGGGAAACATCCAAATCTTTAAAGCTCTTCCAACCAGATCTTTTAAAAGTCTTTTTGTGAGCTTTTAACCCCTCATCCACCAAGTTTAATCTTCCAGTGTTATTCTATTCCGTGAACTAAACAAGAATCTGAGTTGTTCATATTGATATCAATTTTGTCTGTTCATTTAATATTTAATCAATGGACTGATCACAATCATTATCCCTCTAATTATGACCCACTCACCTTAGGGGTTACTGGTTGCATTGTTGCTTCTTTGCAAAAATCACACTTCCAGTGCGCTTTCCTGACACCCAACTTCAAAAAGGCCTGGTACGTTTTTAACCTTGTACATTCAATATGATAGTATCCGAAACACCCGCCAGCGCAAAGCACTCCTGCCTTTGGGTTTGTAATCTCCTTCTTACATCGGTCACAATTCTGAATTTCGTCCGACTGTGTAACAACATTTAAGTAAATTAATGAAATTGAAAAAAAATATTTGACTAAAAATTATTTAGTCTAGCTATAAATTAAAAATGGTCCCGTTATAAAACTTTTAACTAAAAAATTTTATATTGAAAGAAGTTTTAAAAAATTAAATATTTTACTGTCGCATTTTGTACATAATCACTACATTACCTTTATCTATACATTTTGATGTGTAGTCTAAACTAAAAACATACATTTGATGTTTGACGTTTTGATGTAACAAAATTTGGACACCATACTAAAAATAACTTTTTTAAAATCATTGCATTTAATATGTGAGCTACAGTCAAAATACTTTCCTGTTTTAATGGGTGCAAAATAATAAACTATACCTGTTTCACTACGTCCAAATGCCAATAAGGGTAATATAGAATGCAAATAGTTACCCCCTGCTTCAAAGCCTCAATGTTAGATTTTTGTGCACATATATCACCAAATTACAAGTAAACTTGAGCTATCTTTCAGTTTTTAGGTTTTACTTTTAGATACTACACCTTTTATAGGTACCTAGTAAAACAATTTTCAGTAAAATAATAAGTAAGAATATTTAATTTTGGGTGTATTGTTACGGAATTTTGAATTTGGACAAAGTGGCATTTGGGTAGGATGAGACACTTCCAAATAGGTCACTGTAATGTGATAACACAACTATAATAATAGTATCAATGATTTTTGAGATTAAATTATTTTACTATCCAACTTGTTCAGAAAAAAATAACTAATTCTTATAACTGAATAAGTGTTAACAATTAGCTGTAGTATACTAAAGCAGTCTTTTATAGCTAGCTCTAAATTATTATTTAAAAGTTGGTTCAATTAGAAAGAGTCTTTCGAGCAATGAGTTTGGTATTTTAGCAATCAATCTTGAAGAATAATTTCCGACAATCAAAACGTTTGTTTTTATTAATAGTATTGACTGAAGATAACAGGTTCACAACAAATTTAGTGATGTTCCAAGAGCAAACATTTAATACAATATCTCCATACAATTTTAAACTTTGCCTTTACAATCTCTATTACAACTCAAAATTAAATGCCATGGCATAAAATACTATCACTTAACAAACTGACATTTCTCAAACTTATCCTTAAGAGTCTGCACTACCTGCGCCATCTTGGATTTTTAGTCCCATAAGAACAATGTTAAATTCAAAACATTACTGTTGTCTTTGAAACACAATATCTCGATAATCTTACATCGGATTTGCATGAAACTTGAATATGTTCACCATAAGGGAATGGCGGAGTGCATGACGTGAATAGATTTTAAATAAACCTACTAAAAATTGTTTAAAAGTAGTTTAAAAATGGTGTAAAATATGTTTATATTTTATTCGTTATTCGAGTGGAAAATTTTTTAAATTAATTTTCTATCACGTCAAGCACTAGATACTATGGTAACATTTAAAATGACATCAAGTTTGAATTTTTCCGACGAAAAACAAACTCACAGTGATGTTTCAAATTTAACATTGCTCTTATGGGACCAACTGCCGAGATGGCGCAGGTAGTGCACACTCTTAATGACTTTTAAACTTTATTTAGAGTTTATTTGCTATGTAAAAAAAATAAGTAAATTAAAATATGACTTTTTACTATTCAGGCCAATTCCCCTATGAGCTTATCCTAAACTATTATATTACTTTATTATTTATTACTTAAAATGAATTTACTTGTGACAAGAAGTTGATTTTTTTGTCAAATTAGAGCAAGCTAACCGAAAGATATAACAAGTATTATATGAAACCTTGCTTTAATCAACTAAAGATTATGATTCTGGACTCGTTATGAACTTTAATCCGGACGTTTTTAAAAGGTAAAATAATCATAAAATATTTTCAAGAAATAATTGACGAAAATATTTAAAATGCCACACTATAACTCTCAATCTTAAAATATTAATGACTTTTAGTTATAAGGTATAATAATGTAGTCTAACAATTTGTTGACTTTTTTAAATGAGGAAATAAGAAATTAAATTTATCCTTTAAATATGTTCTAAAAGGTGTTATATATAAACAAAATTGAAAAACTTCTATCTTCTATTTAAAACAAACTCTCTAAAGCTTCTAAAATTAGGAAAATATGCAGCAATTTAGAATATAGTAATATGGACATAACAAAATAATAAAATATGAATAGAATAGAAAATAAATATCACAATAACTTAGAAGACAAATTTTTCATCGAAAAACCAAATTGTACAAGAAGAAAATCGTCAAACTAATGGATAGTGGGACCTGCTTCAATTGAACCCTGAAGGACCAGTTTGTTCTATGAAACATTTTAAATAAAAAGATGAACTTAAAGTAAATAAAGAAAATTTTAGTTGTATGTCGATGTTCAACTACAAAAAATAAATTCATAATGAACAAGCAACAAACAGCAGAGCAAACGTACACAAAAATACTGACAGGTGTACTTTAGTGCACTGTATATTTCATCAATGCCAAATAACACAGTCTACACATGAGAGACAATTACGACAACGGTCCATCTAAAATGTCTGCCAGGGCAACTGGGAAAAGTAGTAATACCATTGACTATGTACACTAACTTGAATAGACCTCTCATCCAATGCATTTAGTTTGTGGCAAAAATTTTGAAGTTTCGTTTATGTGGCGCCAGAGTCGCTGCCATCGATGTTGTTATTATTCAGCTGGATTTACAGTGCTGCAAAAACACTTTTTTGCACTTACAGCAAAAACATAAACGTAACTCTCAGTTGTAAAATGTTTCATCCTTGGTTGAGGAGAGTGGTCATACTGATTTATCTATAATATGTACGTGTACTTACATGTACGCCGCATCAGATCGCACCACCGTCAATGGGTTTCAAACACGCCTATGCTATGAGAAGTCTATTCACGTAAGTGTATATTAACGTACTAACTACGCTGGCTTGGAACACTAATTTTTAAACCTGAGAGATTTATTTACTTTTTTAAATTTCGTTCATTTATTTAGAAAATCATAACTTTTTTTGAGTGACAGTTTAGAATTTTTATAGAGCACATTGTCTCTTGAATGTATAATAGAAACCCATAATAGATACCAAACAATAAATCTGCATCAGAATCATGGCTGGACTGGCATTTCGTGATTCATGCCACGGGGGGAGTTCAAAAGGCTGAAACTACAGACAGTAGCTAACCTATACATTGCCGAGGTAGTTACCCACGTTGTTAACAAAAGACCCATAATAAACTTCTCAGAGGCCCATCATTATGACACCAGAAACCAAATCAACTACATACTCCCTGCACATCATCTGTCAGCCTATGAGAAAAAATTCAGCTACATCGGAGCAAAACTATTCAACACCCTTCCACCTGCAGTGAAAGAACAAAAAAACAACCGGAACTTCAAAGGAGCTGTTCTCGACTGGCTACTGAAAAAAGAATTTTACTCTGTTGAAGAATGCCTGGACAACGAGGCCAACCTCATCACTGAAGAAGAAAAATAATGACGCCATGACTGTACTTAATGTTCATGTCAATAAAGAGTATTTTGTCTTTGTCTGCCAGGATCAAATATTTTTTCTATAATAAGAGTTTTTTTTTCTCATTTTTTCATCTACCTATCTCCCAATAACAACATACACATCCACCATCAAAATTAAACAACAACCTGATATTGTTTTCTCACAGGTAATTGTCATTCTTTCCTTTCAAACCACTTCAAGTGAAGAAAATCTATATATTTAAAACACAAAGGTAAAAAACCTTTGGACAGTTCGTCTGTGACTTCTACTGGACCGATTTACATGCGGGTTGTACCAAAATAAACGTTTTCGGTTCTATATTAGCAGGTTTTATTCGTATTTCAAAAATATTTACGTTAAATTGGTCAAAAATAAAAAATAAACGTTTCTTATGGAGATTTAACATGGGGAAAAAAGCCAACATTTCCAATCCTTTGGACAGTTCGTCTGAGACTTCCACTGGACCAATTTACACGCAGTTTGTACCAAATAAAACGTAAACCTTTGTATATTAGCAGATTTTATTTACTTTAACGTTATCTTACTTCCTTAAATTAAAAATATCGACATTTTCGTACCTTTACAATTTATTTATTTTACACGCTTTCACTCAGCTGATTGTAAACACACGAGGTATTTAGTCTAAATACAGTGGATGAGCAAAAGCTCATGAAGGATTTGGTTTATTATGGCCAGTACCTCAAAACGTTTACTATTATTATGATGTATTGTCATTTATGGAAAGAAAGTTGCTTAATTATGTAATTAACGTTATCTTACTTCCTTAAATTGAAAATATCAATAGTTTCAAACCTTTACAGTAAATTTATTTTACACTCTTTTAATCTGCTGATTGTAAACACACGAGGTATTTTGTCTAAATACAGAGTGGATGAGCAAAAGCTCAAGAAGGATTTTGTTTACTATAGCCAATACCGTACCTAACAACGTTCACAATTATTATAATGTATTATTCTTTAAATGGAAAGAAAGTTGCTTAATTATGTAAAATAGCTGATTGCTTTAAAATTAAGATGACTTTCTTATTTCTTAAAATTAAGATTGCTTTAAGGTGACTTTCTTCAAATCAGATGGTCCGGGTTCCAGACCGATCTTCGCAAATATACATTTTTGTAATGTGTCCAATAACGGCGTCACTAATAAATGTTTTACTGATGGTACCGATATTTATTTTAAGCAAAATAGATACATTAAAATATTTATAGGCCTGTTCAAACTCTCAAAAACTTATTTATTAAACTATCAAGTTTACAAATTGATAGTTTAGGCTTGCTTATTTTTCTATGTTTTTAACTAATATAACGTTGATTGGGCTACTAAGGTTTAGGCCTAAGTAAACAATCGATTTTTTAAGTTTATAAAATACTAAGGAGTGTCTGTGTTACATAGTAAGGGTGCAGCATTATTGTTTTTAAGGAATATGCCTATAGGCCTACTTTGACAAACACTCCAACTAAAATTATGTAATTTTCTGTGAAATAAATTTGTACAGTACACTCTCGTTCATCGGAACTAATGTGGCGGACGGCCGGTTTGGATGTCAAAAAATTCCGATGAAGCGGAGTCCGTCGTGAGTCACCATTTCCGCCCGTACACGGTGACCTATCGTGATTGTATTCACTCTTTTTTTTAAGATAACACAAGAGATTTTATGAAAATAAGGCACTCTAACTTTGAACATGGTACTGTAACAATGAACCTATAGGGATAAAAACAACGCAGGAAATAAAGATCCAAAATCTTTATTCTCATATTCCATATTCATATTCCAGCAGTCAACTGATTTCCACGTAACACAGGTGCAGTCGCGATGCGAGACAGACCGAATGACAGTTTGGGAAGCAGTCGAAGCGGATGTATTGTTCACTTCCTGCCCCCTTCCTCTTTCTATTTTTTGTGCGAATACTCCACGGCCTCGTAAATCACATCGATGGGTACAGATTATGGAAAACGCCTGATGACTTTTGATGCAAAATGTGATACTTCACTGCTGTGCGGATAGAACGAATGGAAATTGAAGGCGCTAAGACGGAAAAATTATTAATTTCGTAAGAAAAAATATTAATAATGTTCAGATTTTCAGTTCCGATGAAGCGGAGTTCCGATGTCACCGAGTCCGATGAACGAGAGTGTACTGTATTCTTTAAATTTGGATAGTTATTGAAACTTGCACACTACACCATAAATATTGCGATATGAAAGTGGTTATAAATGGTTTCTCTACGTTCTATCCTACCCTAATAGGCCTACCAATATTTGTTAAAGCCAACCATCATAAGTTACAACACTGTAGGCCTTTCCTAATTAATTATTGAAAAAAACCTGTTAAGAACAATTTATCCAATAGGCCTACAAGTGGATATTAGTCTACTAATTTCTGATGTTGTTGAATCTAATAGAACAATTTCCTTAGGCTAATTAGGTTTGCGCCTACCTAAACAATCAAATTGGCATGTTTATAAAATACTAAAGAGTAGGGCCTATAAGTACAAGGATGCAACGTTATTGGTTTTAAGGAATAGGCCTACTTTTCCGACCCTCCAACTAAAATCGTAGTATTTTCTGTAAAATATATTATTGTTCTTGGTATGGCAGTTCAAAGAAGTACATTTTATAGACTATCTTACATGTTTGCACTATTATAGCGTTTCATTTACCACTAATGGAGCTATATCCGTCGAGTATCGACGGGCAACAACTAGTAAATAATTAATACAGTAATAACATCAAACACATGAACAGAAATATGCAAATTGATATTAGTTTTTAATACCACACATTACAGCCAAACTCTGTGTTGACTGAAAATCTACAAATGGCAAGAAGATACTACAACAAATATTCATAGCACACCTCTAAAAAAAATTCTAATGTGTAGAGTCTAAAATATTGTATAATAAATTCATTTACTCATGCACAAACAGCAAACGATATTGCAGGTTTTATGGCAAAGTAAATAAAAAAATAAACACTGCTCTTTTAAAATACTTACTTCAGGAATACAAAATGTGTCCAGCTAAAATGAAAATAAAGCTTCAAATCGGTGGTAATTCTTATGTGATTATGTAGTACAGTAATCTCTCTCTGTCGTTTAGGACATATTTATAGCAAAATGTAGGTATCACAAGTGAATACTGATAAAAAAAAGGTAGTAAATTCTTATATGGCTTGAGCCCTAATACAACCAAAGAATCTGACTATGAGAGCTCAACTATAAGGTATAAAGTAATGTTGAATTCAATGTAGAATTTTCTAAGTTTAATTGAATAACAACATACTATTTATACCAATATCCCAGGTGCATCATAATGAATGAGAATGTGAGTCTGTTTTTTCCCCCTACCACACGAAAACCATTGGACATACTGAGCTAAAATTTTGCAGGAATAAAAAAACATATAAGAGATTGCTATAAACTTATTGTTGTTTTGAAAATACATCATGGCTTTGCCTTACTGGCTTTGCATATTCCCATGTTATTCTGATGGACAAAAGTTCAAACTTTATGGTTTTACTTAAAACACTTAAACGGATGTTAAATTAAATCGTACGACGACGGTACACTTGGCAATACTTATATGATTTTGTATTTCAGATTTCAAGTATTTATTTTCTACGATCCCTCTGACGTTAGTGTTTTAGCTAAGAACAAATCTCTAAGCTTCTTTCCAATTAAAAATTTATCATCAGTTACAGCTCAATGCAATGCTTACCTTAAGATTTTTCTTGGAATTCTCTTTGTTTTCATCGTGGTGTTCATCATCACTTACAACCTGCAAAAGTGACAATTAAAAAAAAATTTAAGTAACTATTTATAGCTTGGACTTTGTGTATGGAGAAAAATGAAGAATAGTGTTAAAAAGTACTAAAATAAAGGGACATATTTATAACTAACAAGGCAGATTACAACATAGCATAAATGGACAATGAGTAAAAAATACTCCCGGAGCAACAGACCTGCATACCCAGCGAATTTAGAAATGAATTTCGTATTTTTTATTTTCTCCATAAACAAGATGGGAGTGAAGATGCAGGTTTGCTGCCATGTTTGTGAAGGAAGCAAATAATATAATACCTTCCCATTGCGGGTACATATAAAATCGTATAAAATTCTGGTATTTTAAAATTTTCCCCATAAACCACATGGGCCTACAAATTTAACAATGAATACGTAATACCTAATAGTAAGCATTTACAACAACAATAATTTTAAAAATCTACTTTGACATTTTTTATAAACTATCAACTTACTTCTTGTTTGATCTCCACTTCAGATGTGATGAGTTCAGGGGTCCTCCTAGATAGGCTATCCAGGGTCTTGTCCACTTCCTATTAACACACAATATTCATGGTTAACTAGAAATGGTCTTTAATATGATATGAAAAGATGATAATGACACCGGAACCGTTCCAATGATTATAAAATTTGATTATACCTTACACCGCAAGTTTCAAAATAAATTGCACTTCATCCAAGCACCATGTTTCAGTGTAATAACACCATTGTCAGCATCTAAAAATTTGAATGAGGGAGGAAATGAAGGATAATCTACATTTTAGAAGCTTGACAATGGTGAAATTATAATGAATGTTGCTTTGCTAAACTGATATTAATTCGTTCCAATAGATTATCACCTAAATTTGATCATAACAAAGGGACAAACTTGACAACTTATTTGATAACTACTTACTATGTCTCATTATTTGTAAGTTAATATTTACACGACCTGGGGGATTGAGCATTTGCTTGGAAAACTTATAATATTCCTAATAACCTCACATAAGGTTTTCCTGGAAAGGCAAGAAGGCTTGTTTCTTTTCAAGCCCAGGCCCCTTTCGCTCTGCCCACTTGCTCCACGACAAGCTTGTTTGCTTCGCTTACTCGCCTTTCAGAATGTTTGAATTTGCAGCTAAAGGTGCTGCACTCTGATATTAGTTTGCTGAACTACATTTTCAAACTGTAACACATGGGTTTTACCATTGACTATGAACACTAACGTGAATAATTGGCTTCTCATAACATAGCTGTATTTAAACCGATTACTATAGCAAGATCTCTCACGGCGAACAGAAAGTACAAATGAAATGAAATGCTTGGCAAATCAGTTGTACCTCTTTCTTGATCTGAAATATTTAATAAGTGATGATTTTGTTTGCGTTGTGTTATGTTTTAGCATTGTAAAACAACATCTTTTGTTTTTATAATAAATTGCATAGTGAAAAATATATAACTGTTTTAAACAATATTAATAAGATAAACTGTGTTAATTAATAATGATAACTGTTTTATTATTATTATCTAAACAACCAACTTACATGCAGTTTAAACAATTTAACTCTACAAGACTGCAGTAAAAATCATCTAATTCGGAGAAACCTTCTAATTATGAGTGTTCAAGTTTGTTTGGGATTGAAAGTCGTGAAGGGACACTGTGCCATACAAAGCACATTGGAGTGCGTCGAGGGAGCCGAGTTGTATTCATCCGATATCGGGTGGCATCGCATAGCTCTCATTATAGTTTCATAATCGTGTATGGTATTTTCAATTAGGCTACAGTAGGTTTTGCCATGTTTTTATTCTGTAGGTAGTAAAGCTGTTTAAAGAATAAATTCTTATGTATTTTTATGTTATTTTTTCTTGAATTCACATTTACCTGATATTTATCCATTAATCTGGAATATTTTGTAATCCGTCATGTGTGAAGTCCCAGACAAGCCAGATTAAAGAAAGTTTACTGTAATTTTAAAATATTTAAAATTAATTCAAGATTACTATGAAAAAACTACTTTTCCTCGTAGTGAAATTTGTATACATTTTACTGTTATCATGGAAAATCTGGTTCTAGATTGCTTTGTAATATCAATAATTGGTACTTACTGCCTGGAGCAATCTCTTGTATTTGGGTTTGTGACGCGTTTCGCCGATTACGGCATCATCAGACTTCACAAACACACATAACTAACAGTACAGTATCTATGTAATTATGTTATCCCATATATAAGTTATAAGATAAAATAGATCGAGCCATTTTGGGAATCAGTGTGCATACATCCGATTATACATAACTGGCGTCAGAGTGGAGGATATAACTTGATGCAAGACTGGGCTAGAGGCAGTGGTGTAGTGGGCCACACTAGGTTTTAAAACACAGGAAAATCCCCATGCTCCGTTCAGGGAATTTGACAAATATATTATGCATTCTGACACTGGAAAATTTGTCACTGCATGACTAGCAAAAGGGTCTTTAAGAGTAAAAAAAAATAATAATAATAATACATGTCATACTCTTACTGACCTCAGCAGGCTTAGCAGGGGATACTTGAGAGTTATCCACTTCCATGGGTTCCGGCTCAGAAACATAGTCACCTGCTCCTCCCATGTCTGTGCTCTCAGATTCTGAAACTATATTTCCCTACTTAAAAAATTTAAGTCTACTAAGAGTTTACCTTGTGGAGGGTAGTAAAAAGGTAAAATAAAATTATGTGTGATGTGTGGTATTAGCCTGTAAACAATAATTAGCAACTAATTTGCCATATAAAATGGTTTGTAGCATTTTCATCTATTTTTTTTTTTTTATTCAAAGGAAATTTTACTGGAAGAATTTAAAAATGGACTTCTTACAGAACTTTGAAAATTGAGTGCCTTGATTAAGCTATAAGGTTGATTACTAATAGCTTTCAACCATGGCCAAGAAATGTCATGTTCATTCAGATTTCCTGAATTTTAACTCACTGAATTATCAATATCACAAGTTTGCTAGAAATGTAGACTGTGGCTTTTCTACTTCGGAAAATGAGGCAAACTTCTTGAAATAGCATGAAGGCCAATTTTCCAATAAAATAAAACTTCTGATTTTTTGGTGCAACCAAAATAAATTGTGCATTTAGAAAAAATACTCTGCCATAACTAGAAATTCATGATAATATCCCAATGAAAATAGCCTTACATAAAAAAATAATTAAAAAACATTGATATCTGAACCTGTCCAAATTTTGGTAATAAACTGATGTGTTGGATGATAAGTCTATTCCAAAGTCAATGGTAGTAGTATGTTTGCTGGAACTAAATAATTACCAGAAGCAGTAGAAGCTGGTGGTCTTCCGACAGTTTTTGTTCTTTTGACACTTCTACGTTCCTGGTACTCTTCTAGAAAACAACAATTAAAACTAAATAACTTTGAAAATATTAAAATAAATAATTAAATATTATAAAAAAATATGTAAATAAATATTAAAATGTAGAAACATGTAAAATTATTTTCTTGTCGTAAAATAATCTGAATATTCTAAACAAATTTACAAAACTTTCAATTTGAAAATAAATTTATTTTTACTTAATTTACCTTAAGATATAACTACTTCTAATACATGATAAATACTTTAACTAACAATTTGCTCATATTTTATTTTTATAATAAGCTCTAATAGTAATAATCTGTATCATTCATATTAATAATAGGTAAATATACAAATTTGTTATGGGTTCTTAATAAAAAAAAGATTGAAGAGTATTATTAATTATTGTATAAATTATTTTAATCATCAAATAGAAAATGTTACAAAGACAACAGTATGACATAAGAATGTAAATAATATTTATTACTGATTGTGATAAAATTAATTAATACAACAAAACAAATTATTAAAACAATAACTAAAAACAGTAAAATTGCAACAACAAAGGATAACTTTAAGTAACTTAAATTGAGTAATGTAAATGAATCACAATTATGTACAGAAGGCACTTACCATCATCAGAATCTTTTTTCAAGGGTGGCCTACCAATTCTGGGCTGAAAGCAAAATGAAATTTGTGAGGCAGAAAACAAAAAAAATACTTCATGTTAGAAAAGTAAATTTATGAGAACAACAGATTTAAATCATCCATAAAAAATATCAATTTTTGGTTGTTTGCATATTCATTTCATACATATATATATATATATATATATATATTTTTTTTAGTCGATTATGACAGATTCTTTGGCTGGAATATTGAAAAGGAGACAAGGAAAAGTGACCTCATCTTGCTAATGGGTATCAACAAGAGATTCTGAGATTGTTTCTGAACAAACAAGTCCACCTTGAATTGCTTTTAAAACTTTCCTTTCCTGAACTTAAAAAGTAACCAAGGGAGCTATGAGTTTCTATCATGAAAATAATGTTTACAATATTGGCTGCTTTACAATAAGATCTTATATCAGACAGCCATAATAAAATGTTCAAAATATGAATTAAAAAGGAACAGGTTATTTAATTTAATTTGTTTTCAAGAAGGCAAAAACCAGAGTACTAACACCATGGGTCCTGGGAGTTGGTGTATCAACCAACTTGAGAGAAGCGATGGCGTTGCCCTCCTGTAGTGACTTGCCAGCTGCGATCCAAGCATTCCTGATCTTCTCGTCCATCTTACACCACCGCTGGTACAGCTTCCAAGAACTTTCCACATCTGCAAACATCAAGTACTGTATCATTAAAAAATGTTTGCTCGAATAAATAATAACAATAAAAGTAGTGTAAAAAGCATAAGTTAACTATCATAAGATAATTACAATTTAACTAACTTTATTACTTTACCTTAAGCCTTTGAATGAGAGCAAAATATTTCTAAGATTAGTTTAGAATCATCAATGATTTAAATAGCCTAACAATCTAGAAACCCATATTCCCGAGGGAGTTCACAGTATCGACAGCAACGGCAAAACAATTCATAATTCGAATTCCAAAGCACTTTTCGGATAAGACACAATTAAAAAACACTTTTTCATTGTTAAAAAAACACTTTTAGGAAATAGGAGCACTTTTCATGAACAATATATTTTTATGGAGCCCTCAAAGGGCTAAAGATATTTAAGTTTCAGAAACATTCATAGTGGTAAATTTCAAAGCATAGTAAAGCGAAAACAAAAAAGCAAAGATTTTGAGTCTAGCTTTTGGTAAAAAAAAAATTAAAATTGAGTTCATTCAAACACTTTAAAAATTTTTTTACACATTTTTTGTGAAAAACCCCCTAAACAGATACCTGATGTTGACTCTGAATCACCTAAAAAAGTGTTCCAATTAATTTTACTAATTGACACATGAAAGTTTAAGAGAAAATAAAATGGACTTGATATTTTACAGTAACAGGCCATGAAGAACCTGTACGGTGCATGAAGTTAAGTTTTATCTGATCTAAAATGACTATGACCTTTTACAATCACTGTTTATTTTTTGCCCTTACTTCCAACTTTTCAAAATCCATACACATTTAATATGTGAAATGGTTTTTTGAACAAGAAACTCCTTCTAAAATTTTGATATCATTGGATAGGAGGACTTTAGGTGGAATTATTTCTAAAGTAAAATGGTAAATATCCTCCTAAATTAAATAGCAAAACAGCCCTTAAAAATAGATTCCTTATTTCCCTATTAGAAATAGTTCCTTATTGGCTTTATAACTGTTCCCCATTTGATTAACACTGGTAACAAAATTAACTGATTTTTTCATGTTTATCAGCTGTAAAGAGTAAACACAGAACACTCCCATAGGCCAGTACAAAAAGACAAACGACAGTGTTTAAATTAATGTTTTCGTGTGTTTGTATCCATAAGTTAATTTTATTATCTGACAAACTCTTCACACCCAAACGTGGAAGAGGAATAATCTTAACTAGATGTGACTTGAAAATGAACACCTGCTATTTTGAAACCTAAGGTCGTCTTTACCTAATCTAGGATCACTTGGCAGCAACAGATTATTTAAACCTTTTAGTTAATATTAAGTGATCAAGTGACCAACATCATGAAGTCGGCTGTTAACTTCGGGATGATCATCAGTGTCTATGTGTTTTTTTTTAAGAGATTTTGTGTTTTTTTTTACAATTTTAAAAGTCCCAAAGGGTCATATAAAAATATAATATAAGCTTAAGAATGATATATAATATAACAAGATATTACAAATTGCATTGAGTATATAAGAGTAAGACTCAACTCAGCTAGAGCTTTATAACTGTGCCTACACTAATAAAAATTAAATCAAACCAAAACCCCCCCCAGCAGACTAAAGATGACATCACAAAAGCATTAAAAAAAATTATATCTCTTACCTGAAACTTTGGCTTGTGCACTCTTCCACAATAAGAAAGCCCAGACTTGAGGTTTTGGTTCCTAAAAATTACATAACGTATATTAAATTAAGTTAAAAATTGTAAGACCTCCAGACTAGCATTGTATATGAAATAAAAATATTCTTTGTATACAATTCCGCTGAGGAATTTTTAATGGTTGCAGCAATTGTGCAGAATTTAATTGTATGCAGGATGTCTTCCTGACACTTTAAAATGTTGTTAGACATCCTACGGTTAATATTAGAATGGCTGGTCAAAAACTTGTTGAAATAACCATTAAAATCAGAAAACAGTATTATTTCACTAACAAAACCTAAACTGACCTTCAACATCAGCCGTGTACAACACAAAAAGTATGGGGCCCAAAAATGAACCTTGAGGAACCCCCAAAATTCTAGGCAAAACTGAAGAAACTACTCCATCATCTTTGGTCATCAGACTCCTATCATGAAGGTATGATGAAAACCATTTGACAGAAGGATCACCAAATCCACAATATTTGAGTTGGCTAACAGCATTTTGAAATTCACGGAGTCAAAGGCAGAAGAATAGTCGAGAGAAGTCACAATACTACCAAGGCTTTTGTCTCTAGCAGTGTTAAGTTATCGACCATGTTCAGAAGTGCAGTAGAAGTATTATAATATCTTCTAAACCCTGACTGTGTTTAAGGAAGGATGTTGTTTGACTCTATGAAAGATACTACTTGTTCTGAAACAACCTTTTCAATGATTTTTGACATAATGGGTAGAATGGATATTGGGCGAAATTGAGATACCTCCGCTGAGCTAGCTGTTTTCCGGACAAGAATTACAATACTACGCTTCCAACAGGCTGGGAAGTTACCAGAAGACAATGACAGATTGACCAAATGTGCAACAACAATGCAGTAAGGGCTCAGACTCCAGATCATGTTTATTGAGATTCTATTGGTACCAAAGGCAGATGTGGTGATAGCATTCATTAACTCTTTGATCTTTGACTCTGAAACCTGATTGAAAATGAAAGAATCACTTGACTCTACCCACCAGTTTTTTTTCATAGAAATTCAACCTATCTCGACCAACATTTAATCCACCACCCAGCGACGCAAAGTATTGATTCAACACATTTGGTTAGAGAGTGCAATTTTTGTCCGTGGTAGGGCTGACTGCTCCACCATGGCGTAAAGAAGACCAGAAGGTTTTTGGGTCCCTCACGTTAACGTTGGACTTAAAGAAGATCTTTCTTGCCTGCCTGAGGAAACTAAGGAATTCTTTCTTGAGCTTGTTTTTCATTTTGGTCAAATTGATGATGTTTTGATCCCTGCAAGGAGTCTTTTTCTTTGTGATACGTTTCCTGACAAGAGGAGCACCAGAATCAAAGAGAGAAATAATGAAAGAGTTCAGTGAACTAACAATGGCATCAACATTGTGGAATAACTTCATGCCATCCCAATTGATAGAAGGAGCAAGAGAGATGAATTTAGGCATGTCAAAGTGTTTGAAGTCACGATATAAGGTGAACTTCACACACGAGATTTAGGCTTTAAACAAGGAAAATCACAAAATGTGAGCTTGTGGTCAGTGATCTTTTTCCCCCTGACGTCTATGATAGATGTTATGTCAATTACTCCAACTTCAGGATTTAAGCCCTTATCGACAACGATGTGGTCAATAAGAGAAAACGTAGTATTTGTAACCCTAGTTGGTTCTTGGATGATCTGATGAATGCTCAAGGATTTAAAAACACAAGTAATCTGGTATCAGGTCCATTTACATCCGAAAGATTAACATTTAGATCGCCCAACAAAACAACCGCATCAACCTCTAGGGAGTTTTTAATGAATAAAGCATAAAAAAATGAGCTTAAAAAACTAAAGTAGGTAACACACAAAAGGAGGTCTGTAAGCAACGAAAACACATAGTCTCAATCTTCTAAGAGAAATAATACTACAAATATATTCAATTTGATTGTCTACCTATCTAGTTCTCTATCTTTTTTGATGGCCCTTGGCACTGGGCTCTTGTTACCATTCTAGCAGCCTTGATAAAGCTAATTATGGAGCTAAACAACGGCCAGGCAAAGTGGAGGTTGTAAAATAAAAATCAACTCAAAACAAATTGTTAACAGTTCATATACCAAAATTCTATATATTAGGTTTTGAGCCTACAATTATACCAACTTAAATAGGTCTACACCATTTTAGTTAAAAATATATTGTATAAAAATTTTATTTCGAAACTTACCGCTGGATTTCCTTTAAAGTTGGATTCACCTTTGCAGTTCGCAGCCATTTTATGAGCCTGGAACAGCTCCAGGATGTGAAACACAGAGTGGCACTCTCCACACACCAACACATCAAGGTTCGCCAACTCTTCTTGGGCAACTGCAACAAAAGCATATTTCTCTAGTAAGTCTTATCAAACAAATAAAGTAAACAAATACCAATGTTCTATCCATAAAGGGAGTGTACAGTTTTTAGTTGCTCAACCTAGCCCACACCACTTTCCAATTGGACTTTAATGTTAGTTTAATCCTCATAAGGGTATGAACACTCAGAACGTGGCGCGGCGTTTCTCCTACCCTTCTATTCCGCCAGTGTCCAAGATTATTGGACAATTATTAATCTATTTTATTTAACCATTGATAATACCATTGTAAATACAAATAAACTTTAAACACGACGTTTTCAGAACTCAAATTTGTACCTTCAAAATGGTTGCCATGTACAGAAATAGTTTTTGAGTATAAATTACTTGTATTTTTTGTATTTATTTATTTATTTATTTTTTTTTTTGTGTCTATCTACGCCAGTGGCATTTTTTAACGTTTTGACTTGTGTTCTTTACCCATGACATATTCCCATAGTAATAAGTAATATTTGATTTATTATCACCAAAAATTAATTTCAAAATCAGCAGTGCAGTGTGATTTTAGCCATCAAACATAAATCAAAATAGCATGTTTGGTAATTGATATTTTAGCCTTCCAAGTGTTGTGGCAATTATTAAATTATTCCTAATGTCCTAATGTTTATATTTTTTAAAGATTATGTTTTTATGAATAGAAACAAGAAACAATTTTCCTGGGGTTGAAGCTTCTTCTAAACTTATTTTTGGGCCATCATGCTGTTAAATCCAAATTTTAATCAAAATATTCACTTGAGATTTTGAGATAAAATGTAAATACATCACAACAGACAATCCTCGTTAATAGTATGGGATTTACGCTTTGCCTGCCTCAGTACAGGCCCAAAAACATTTAATTTAGACACCCGCCATCCATATCCATATAGGAAAAACGTACGTTGACGCTCCAAAAAATCAAACTCAACTGGTTCATGACGTGCATCGCCGCATTTTGTGTGTTTATCCCCTAACAACAATAGAACCTGGATAACTCAAACTTCTTTAATTTGAATATTCCTCTTGGTCCCAATTGTTTTGTATCGAAATAATGCCAAAAAAAGTGTGTAATTCAAATTTTATTTTGGATGATTCAAATTTTTGGCGTGTCTAACTACGGTTTAAATTTTAAGCTACGACTCAAAATAATTGTTAATTTTTCGGTAAATACATTTTACTAACGACACATTTGCGTTGAATCAAAGTCTGATAAGTCATTCTTATCTTTCCTCTCGTCCCCCCGAGTAGCAAAAAAACAAAGCCGCGTTATCTCTAAGGTCATTGTATTCGCCCCCTTCCCTCCCCAACTTGCAAACTGACTTCTGAATTGCAGTGACGTGTATTTAGGTTTTTGTGTCGTCTAGATTGTTAACTTAGTTTTGAAGTTGTCTTTTGTTTTGTTATGGAAAGTAATTACGTGTACTGTAGTTTTCAAGTACAGGATCGTTTAGTAAGTGTACTGTGTGAGTATAACGTACAGTACGAGTTAATTTGGTAGTCTAGGTGTTAATCAATGTATTAATATTTTAAATGAGTTATGAGGGAAATATAAAGTTTCATTCTTTTGGCCCTATTTATTAAGAACTTCCTTAATTCTAAGTTATGGATGACTTAAAGTTTTGAACTTGAGGTCCGAATTATCCAGGTTTCACTGTATATCCATTCCTTGGCTAGGGCCACAGATTTGACCGGTCTCATACTTGTGTTCAAGTCAACAAGACGATGTGAAAGGTTGAAGGAAAAAGGTAATCTAACATCTACAAAGATAACTTCAAGCAGAACATCCGTCTAAAAAAAAACTGTTTTTCTAATTTCTGAACAAGAATGACAGCATCATCAGCTCACCTAAAGATAGCAGTTTGAAAAAGAAGTAAAAAAAAAGATTCTATAACAATGTATTGTCTTGAGATTTTTACCTTTAACCAGTTCTGGGTTTTTGTAGAGGAATCCAATATCTGTAACTTCATTTGACACTGGTTTGACAACTGTCTTGACTGGTTTCTGAAGAATTTTCTTCCCCAGAACTTTTGGTGTTCCAGGGGACAAGCCTGAAGAGACACCAGGACTTGTCTTTGAGTCTGAAACAAAGTAAAACTCAGAAACTAAAAACAAAAGTACTACTTAGTAGATAAACAAACGTTTAATCGACTAATTTAAATATAATCTTTACTTTATTCTTGAAATTACCAAGAGATTTTTACAATTTTAAGCACAAAGAACATCAAGCTCAAGATGAATATAATGTATATAATGTCTCTAAAAATACGCAGTTAACCTAATCTGAAAAAAAATTATCTCTGCATGCAGCTTGCTGATGAGAGTGTCAGAATTGTCGTAAATGTATTAAAAATTCTTTGATAAATTAAATTTTTTTAGTTCACAGCTCAAAAGTGTAAATTCCCATTTAATTTATTTATTTCGTTCATAATAAATTGTGTTTGAATCTTAATTGAGTCTTAAAAATTTGTCATTCCTTTTGAAAGGCCGATTTATTATGAGGTTTTACAAAAGCCTGTAAACTTCCAAAGTAGAAAAAAATTTATTTATTCTTTCTATTTTGTAAAAAATTATACTTGGCACAAAAAAGATCACTAGCAAACCATATCCGCCTTGATGAACTCTTTATTTAGAAAAAAAAAAATTCTGATTCCAAATCAAGTTATTGAGTTATTTGAGTTATTGAGTTTCCTGTTTAACATTGCTCGTTTTGCCATAGCCTACGTTGTTAACAAGAAACTCATTAATAAATAATATTACAAAGAGGTAAATTTTAAAGCTGGTGAAAACAATTCTACAAACAAATAGCTAAACCAAATAGATAAGGTAATGATGTAAATAACATAAACTGAAAACCATTTACGAAACACCTAATATAAATATTTAAGATTAAACCAAATTTAACTCTACACTTTCACAGAAGCGGCTAGCGCGATTGCAACCCTTTTGATAGTAGCCAATGAAAAAAGATATGAAAGAAAACAACCTCTAGTAAAATTGCCAAAAAATTGACCAGAAATTATTTTTATGGTTATACAGTGAAAAACTTGAGATAAAGTTTTAAAAAAGTGGTTGACTATATTGTTCGGGAAAACTTCAAAATGAATTTTCTTTAAAAAAATAAAGCCTAAATCCAAATAATAGAAAAATCTCTAGGGTTTTTTTTAGATTTAATGTTTTTATTTTTATTGAGTCTATGTTACTATTGTCAAAGGTTCAGTATCTAACTTTTAGTAATAACAAAATAACTTATACCTTCATCTATTATTAATAGGCCCAAATATTTGTATTTAGTATAATTTTTATTATATATTGGAGTTTGTGATGACAAAAAGTAATAAAAGGAATGCATATGATAATAAAAAGTTATTATTGTAAATGATAAAGACAAATCATTTAATATTTTCTGATCTGCCCAAAACTGGGTTAAAATTTATTTAAAACCACCAGAATACAAACTAAAGGAAAAATCAATCGTCCTTTGTCATAAATCTATGAAAGCAAATTATGTGATTCATCTTTCAGCAGACATGCTGTAGTGAAAATTTAAAATAAAACTAAATACAATCTTCTAACGGACTGATTATAGAACATATCCTACAAAGAAAAATCTTTCAATGAACTGACTATAGAACAATTCAACAAAGAACATTCCGTCTGCGAACAGACTATAGCGGAATCCGATAGCGCGTGTTGCGTTCCTCCAACGAACACGCTATATAGCATTTCATCAACATTCTACGCCAAAATCTAAACTTGGTGACGTAATCAATATGTAGATACTATGAATAAATTACATATTGATTTTGCTAAGGCTTATCTATGTAGCAAATGGCTATTTTTATAATAACATGTAGGCCTAAGCATGTGTAAAATAGGCTATATAAACCAATTAATTTCGAAATTGGTGAAGGGCAGTTAAAACTTCTACATATTGACCTTCCGCACACGTCTTTAGTCAAGTTGGCATCTGTTATAGACATACGACTAAAATCATTGGTTGATGTCGCAATGCGATAAAATCGACAAAATTTTTGAAAAATTAATGTACAGCAATGAAATTATTACAACACCACGACCAAACAATACGATAATATTCCATGAGATCACAATTAAAAAAAAAAAATACTCAAGTGAAATCAAGCATATGCCAACATTGAGAAAAATATATGTCAATATTTTTAATGGATTTTAAAAATAACAACTCTGAGGTTAACCATGTTCAGGTTTCCATTCTCGGTTTATTGGAATAATGTTCACATTAAGCGTAAATCAGACGATAGTTGCAAACGACCATAATCTAGAATGTGTATGATAGTAGCATATAATATTTCATTCATTCGGCATCTGGTAGATAGGTGTTATTAGTTTTTCGGGCCTTTTAGACAAATACGTTAAACAAACCTTAAATACTCTTTTACTGTTCCCATGTTTTTAAAATTAATTATAGGAACCAACGTGGATATGACAGAACCGGTAAAAAAATCATCGGCATGAATTGGCTAGGCTACGATGGATCATAGGCCTACACTGTTTTGAACAACTAGTTACATTTTAGGACAGGGGATACTAAAGTAAGGTTCACAAAAATAGTCCGATTAGAGTTAATATACATCGTTGCCAAATCTCTCTAGAAGCATTATTTTATACCATAATACTAATGTTAAACATAACCACAAATGACAACATCGCACGAAGAGAGGGGGGAGGGGGAGACACAGTAGTTGTTAAAATTTCCATGGGACTACTTCCTTGAACCTTACTTATAGGCTATATGTTTGCTAATCAAAGTTGAAACATTTTAAAATATGGAACTGGTTGCCCCAATAAAATTATATGTGATGGAATTAGAGAAGTGGACATATTCAAATTTTACAAGAGTAAAGCAAAATGTTGACTGCTGTTTTGTAAAGAATCAATTATTCAGATGTTATGTATAAAAGTATGTTAGGAGTATGGCAAGTATTTAGGTTTATTTAACTATTTGATATCATGAACATGACCTAATATAACCTAATTCATACATTAGCTCTGAATCTAGGATGACAATTTATTGTTTCTCATAAAAATATATTCAAATGGTGGCCGAATTTACTATAAAAAACTTTATCCTCACAGTCGCCAAAACAAATTGCAAGACATGTTTAATGATAAAATTACTAAGTTTAAGAGGGGGTGAAAGGGCTCATCTCAGAAAATCATGCAGTGTTTCACCAGCTCCCATTTAGTGGTACGATAAAAATGAGTTTTTAAATAAAAGATAAAGCCTTGGGCTTTTTTTTATTAAAGTCCATCTTTTATATAAAACCTTTTTCATTTTTATCGGTCTTTAAATAAAGGCAATAAATGTGAACGGGAGTAACACTGAGTAATGAATTTTTGACTAGCAAGACCCCTGATACTGTCTGCCTCTAGTGGAAGCCATTGAAACTGTTGGGTGCGCAAGCTTTGAATGTAGTCAATGTCTTTTCATCTACATTTCGCAGCAAAATCTTTTTCTCAACATCTTCTACCTTCTACCTGAGTCTTGGGTCCTACGCGTGCTGAAGTGCAGCAGTGTTTCTTTAGTCAAAGTGTTTTACACCAAATACTGGATATTGTTTCACCTGGCATTGAAGGGTTGTGTGACAATTTGAAACTTATTCAGGTAGTTCCCCAACAGCCACATGACTGCACAGGTAAAATAATCGCTCTATCCCTTTAATCCCCTCTTAAAATGAAACAGTTCAGACAAACATAAAACAAATAAGTATGTTCTCACTAGAAACTCATTGTACTTTTTTATTTAGACCTACCTACCAATTTGTGTACATTCAACATTTAATTCTGTGGCATTAGAAAAGATTTTGGAATTGTATGCTAAATGCAGAGAGCCAAACAACCATTATTTAAAACTTAACTATCAACTTCACTTTTTATTGGACACAGGGGAATGTGAATAAAAACCACTTAAAACATAAAATAAAACTTTATTTGCAGCTCATCAAATAAGAAATTACTGAGCACTTATACACTGTAAATGAAATTAAAATTTCTCCCTAGCTGAAATATAGTAGATTAACGAAAGGAAAAGGGTTAAAGAAAATATGAACAATACATAATCTTATTTGCTGACCCATCAAATAAGCGCTTTCGATGGGTAGTCTTTAAAATAAACTTTCTGTTGATGCCAATGTCATGGGCAGTTCAAACACATTACACAGGGTGACTTTAGGGAACTGGACAAAAATGAAATAGTTGTGTTGTTTCACAAGTTAGGCATATGCCTATCAAGTTATGTCACCGTCTTGAGAATTTCCTACAATTTTAGTTGAAAAGGATAATTTTGTCAGTATAGCGTCATGTTTTTGCATATGGCACTTTTTTCAAAAGAGCAATTTTATTAGTATCACACCAAAGCGGATCTTAATGTAAAACTTTAATATTACTTGAAATGACACAGTTTGAAGCTAAAAGACTTTGATAAAATTTGTTAAAAAAAACCCGTAACAGTAAACACCCTCACCGTTTTAGAGGGTGTTGAAGGGCTCAGCAGTGCTTCGCCCATTTCTATTTTGTGCCTTTATTGAAAGTCCAATAAAAGTAAAAAAGGTTTTAAATAAGAGATGTATATTCGGAAAGTAAGTTCCGTTTTTAAATAAAAAAAGGACAAGTACAGATACAGCAAAAAAAAATTATTGCATTCAAATCTACAACTCTTACATTATTTTTCGACATAACTCCCGTGATTTTCCAGGCATTTGTCGTAGCGTGGCACAAGTTTTTGTATACACTCTTCGTAGAATTTTGCCGCATGTGTAGTCAACCATGATGTAACACGTTCTTTCAGCTCTTCGTCGCTGTTTAACTGCTGACCGCCAAGGAAAGACTTCAGATGGAGAAACAAATGAAAGTCGCTAGGAGCGAGGTCGGGGCTGTACGGCGGATGGTCAAACACGTCCCAGCCAAAGCCCTGAAGGAGTGATTTTGTCACATTGGCAGTGTGTGGTCGAGCATTATCGTGAATGAAAACCACGTCTTTTGTCAGCATTCCTAGGCGCTTGTTCTGTATTGCGCGGCCCAGTTTCTTGAGCGTTTCGCAATAAACATCTTTATTGATTGAAGTCTTTCCTTGGCGGTCAGTGGTTAAATAATGACGAAGAGCTGAAAGAACGTGTTACATCATGGTTGACTACACAGGCGGCAAAATTCTACGAAGAGGGTATACAAAAACTTGTGCCACGCTATGACAAATGCCTGGAAAATCACGGGAGTTATGTCGAAAAATAATGTAAGAGTTGTAGATTTGAATGCAATAAATTTTTTTGCTGTATCTGTACTTGTTCTTTTTTTATTTAAAAACGGAACTTACTTTCTGAATATACCTCGTATTTTGAATCCATATTAAGCTATAATGGTTCAAAGTGGATGAATTTAAGACCATTTATAACTTAATAAGGATTCCAAATACTTCAAAAATCTAAAAGCGAATCATATTGCTCAAGTCTTTATCTTTTTAAAACCTCTCTCACGTTTACCAGTTTTTAAATAAAGGCACTAAATGTGAACGGGCGTAGAACTGGTCAATGAATTTTCGAGCAGCGAGACTCCTTATATTGACAGCCTCTGTCAGCAACTGCCAAAACAGCTGGGCAGGCTATGAAAAAAATCTACATTCCACATCAAAATTCCTTCTCTTCTTACCATCATCCACCTGAGTCCTGAGTCCCAAATGGCTGCTGTAGTTCACCGGCATTTCTTTGGCCACAATGTTAAACACCGAATACTGAATATTGAGTCTTGCTGGTTGTTCTGGATGGTTGTGTAATATTGTGAATGGTATTGAGGTAGCTCCCGTAGCGGCCACTTGACTGCGCTCTACCCTTTTAACCCCCTCTTAAGAATAGTGAAAACACCAAACCATCACCTTTGTTAAAATTTCTGGAATCAGCAGTTGATCTGCACGCAGACAAATACAAAAGTTTAAGCTAATATTTAGGGTGTTTTCACTATTCTTACAGAACATTTGGATTGTTTAAAAATATATTTCTGTTATTCTGCATAGCAATAAAAAACTTTTCATCATACAGCAGGTGGAACAACCGTTTTCTGGACTGTGTTTAGTCCACAAAGTTGGCTTTTTCTGTAGCCTTTTAAAATTGTACCGAAAAAACATCTGTTAATTTTTTCCTGGCGCTAACCTCAATACCTGTTCTTTTCTTAAGCAAAAATCATACTAATCCAAAACAAATAAGGCCAATGCAAACAAAAAATACTTGCAGACTACAATTTTTAAGCAAGATTTTGACGTTTCTTTAATTCCACTTATACATCAGCTCTGTTTATAAGGAACATTTCAATTTAGATGGAAGTCAATTAATAAACATAAACAGATAATTAAATTTCTATTAATTTACTTTTAAATTAGTTATCCATTTTATGCTTTAGCAGTATGATGATAAACGTTGTTCATCACTCGGACGGAAAGTGTTTTTTCTGTGCTTAATAGCTATTTCCAAATTGCGCACAGAAAAAAAGTCACTTTCCGTCATAGTGATGAAAACTACTATTTTGAAGGAAAAGTGTTGTTCAAGAACCTTACGTTACACTGACAACTTAACCATTTTAACTAAAATGTAAGGATACTCTCAAGATAGTGATATAACTTGTATTTCCCTAGCATGTGGAATAACTAACAATACAACAAATATATCATTTCCATCCGCTTCCCCCAAGTTACCCAGTATTTCCTAGTTTATAGCCCACAATGCTGACTAAAATTTATAATTCTGTCTCAAAATAAATGTGAATACTTCATGAATAGATTGTTTATATTTTCCTTACTCCAATTTATTTAATAGAACTAAAATAAGATTCACATAAAGATTGGTACACCCTAGAGCCTATATAACATATAATTAGATTATGAGTGCAAAATGAAATCCAATATCACAGATAGTACACCAATCTATTCCACCGTAAAAATTTGTTTAACTGAGATGCTGGACTGTCAAAAACAAAATATTAAATAATAGAAGTTATTCTAGGATTTGCATTTTAATGTACCTTTTGTGCCTTTAAAAGTTTATTATGCACAAGTTTTGTTTGTTTTGTTTAATAATGTTTCTTTGTATGATGTTACTCGTAAAATTATTATTTGTACTTCCTGCAACAGTCGTTGATGAAAAGAATTTTTAGTTTTATTCTAAACCCACACAAGACATCTTTTCAGTAGACCCAATTACTCAGGGAATTTACGATTGAAAATTTGGTGATTCAAATGGGTCGCCATTGTGCAAACTCCAAAAAATAATCCACAAATACAAGAAAAAATGATATATGAGAACCGTTTGAAGGAATCGTAATAAAAATTATTAGCTAGAGCTGATCAGCAAACAGATTAATTAGATAACAAATCCACAAAAAATAAGAATATTGTATAGTAAGATAGGCCAAGTGTAAGAATACGCTCAACTTCAATAGCTATTTGTGATATAAGAGCGTAAAGTACATTATTGCCCCTCGAGAATTGTAGATGGCCGCACGAAGTATCAGCTGAGTGCGGCTAAACATTTCGAGAGCGACAATGACTATTTGCGCTCGAAATACACACAAGATTTTTCCTACCAACATAATTGCAACAGATTACATGTTTTATTGTATACAAAATGTCATTTAGATTATTTTGATTTGTTTCTGTAGGAACACACTGTGAACTATCAAACATAACCTCATACAAAAAAAAAAAAAAAAAACAATTACTTACTAAACAACAACAATGAACAACAGCTGTGGCATGGTTTGTAATAACGGCTGACATAAAATTTGTTTGATCTAGCGTGCGGTAAAGAACATTGCCGCTCTAGAGCAGGAAAGAAACGGAAACCGGAAATAAACTGTTTTGCATAGGGGTTACAGGTGTAGCAATATGATTATTTCCATGCAGAGGTAGGGAGAAGCTTTTACGGCCATTCTGATGTTATTCAATGTAACCAACCTTTTGTTTATCCACCACAGGGTTTGGTCCTATCAAGGATTAAGTCGGCTTGCACTTTACTATTATTTCAACTCGCTTAATAGCACCAATATGTAGCACCCACTAGCGTATAATGTGCTTTATTTATTAGGCAGTATTATGCTGAAATTAGGTTTTTTGTACGTGTAAGGCAAAAAATGGTTTATTAGTAAAAATCATTGAAATTATCACTTGAACTAGTTTACGGTGTACCTGTGAAGCAGGAAAAGAATGCGCCACACTGAAATTAACACATTTAGTGCTGATAATGATCATAATTGCGGATCTGAGAAGCGGAATTGCGGAACTGTGGAAGACTTCCCTAAAAGCGGAATTGCGGAATTGAGAAGCGAATTGCGGAACTGTGGAAGACTTCCCTAAAAGTGCGGGAAACAAACACAACCGTCCGCGCCCGCGGCTAAGCTCACACTGAACGAAGGTTGTTGCTATGCCAACATGACGGGCGCGCCCGCCAAACGCCAGGTGTGCCGACTGCGCATGACGGGCGCGCCCGTCACTCGCGCAAGATGTGTTAACTAAATGTTTCTTATGAACTTGAAAATCCAGCCTAAACAGGAAGCAAATTCTTCGTATAATTAGGCTTATTCCCCAAAGCAGAATGTTTTTGGTAATTTTGCGATGAACCCAAAATATCTCAAAATCTTTCTACAGAAATTTCTGTGAAATCTTTCTGAGAAATTTAAATTTTCACAGATTATTTTGAGGTTTTTGTGTAGCTCAGAATCAGTAAAAAACTCTTTTATTCCAAATCATATAAAATATGAGATCTTAATCTCTTGTATTCTTGGACGCGTATACAAGTCCGCACAGTGGCTTTGTATTGACACTGGGGTGTCCTAGTGTAGCCTAGATTGAATTTGCCACCCTTATACATCGATTGGAGAAGATGTTTGGTACTGTAGCTTTCGGGAGATTCTGCTCTATTATGTGCTATATTTTGTTTGTAATTCATGGCAGCTACATCACTGCAGCGACCGCTAAATGTCAGTAGTTGTTCTCTCAGCTGGTCAGCCTGTTGCGCAACAGCATAGTTTGTTATGTTTTGTTTGTTTGTAAACAATATCGAGCTGTGCAGGAACATCGTAGTCTTCGTGAAGATGAAATTACGGAATATTTTGACGATGTTAAGTGATATGTTGCGATAGGGTTATAAATATGAGAAAAATATCCGGGCTGGGGGCTGTGCCTGACATTTCATATGCCGGGATCCAATCATATAGTTTTATTTAATATTGACAGTAGATATAAATACCAAATTTTTTAGGGTTGCTTTATTCTAATTCACTATTTACTAGTTTAGTATACACTATTAACAAATTTAATATATCTAACACAAAAATAAGCATTTTAACTGATTTTAAAATCAAAATTTTATGTAAGTGCAA